>JABEVN020003129.1:0-19318 GCA_013146195.2 Codonopsis lanceolata | reverse complement strand
GTTCACAAGTTCAAACTAACTGAGGTTAACTCCGTTGAGTTAAATCTAAGTTCTCAGAAAATTCAAGGAATAGAAGCTTGGGCTTCATCCCCAAGTTCATATCTATCGTCAAAAACCATAACCCGGCGATCAATAAACTCACATAAACCCCACAATAATTAACAAAGGTAACTTAGAACAAATTAAACATCTTGGTTATAAATTTATTCAAGTCACCATACCAACAATAATTTCCAATTCATGATTTATTCACACAATATAGTTTAATATGCTCTACTAAACATATAAAACATTCTAATCATGCTCACATCATTAATTTTGCAAGCTAATCAAAATTAGGCAAGACACCTCAAGCATCTCATACAAACCAACATTTATCCACATTACCAATCAACATAAACAAGTTCATTTGGCTAGTTAGGCATGAATTTTACAAATATCATAGTCTCACATAGGCCAATCGAGTTCTAGCATTCAATTGAAAACCTAGGGTTCATACAATTCTATAACCCTAACAATGGCTTCCATTGACCTCAAATACCACGAATGGCTGTTTCCTAGGGTCAATGGAGCTCAAAAATCAAGGGAAGAGGTAGAAACTTACAATTTCTACCCTACATTTCTCAAGCGCAAATCGAACTCAAGAGAACCCGTTTCTTCTCACTCAGCTCTCTTCAATCTTGCGGGTTAGATGGAGAAAGAAGACACCCACTATGGCTTCAAGCTTAGCCTCTTGAAGCCCTAGAATCGCCCCCCCTCAAGCCTCACTTGCGTCTTGGTGAAGTGGTCGCTTGAGAAGGTAGGAAGAAGAAGTCGTAAAGCCGACTGTGAATGAAAGAGTGCGGCCGATTTTTGGGTTTTATATGGGAGATTAATTCACTAATCAAACCACTAATTACCCCCTAATTCTCTTAATAGCTGATTAGGATTAGCCTTAGGCTAATTAAGTGAGGTTAGAATAGGTTTAAGTTGGGTTTAATAGGCCAAAGGTTCGGACGGCGCACGTAGAACAACAAAATCCCATAAAGTCGATAAGAGGACCTTGCGGTCGCTTCATACCAACTTGATGCGGCGCGTCAAGCTATTTCCAGCTTTCCACATTTACGCTTTCCTTGCTCGATCCGGACTCTCCGCATTCAATCCAGAGTCCTTCCAAGCTAAAAATGGTCTATAATTCAACCTTAATAACCTCAAACCATAACCAAAGTAATCAAGCCTCAAACCCCATCAAAACAATGCCAAGAAACCGAGGCGAGAACTCTCCGACGACGGCCAGGAAAAGTTAAAGCGAAAAGGGTTAACGCTAAAATCAAACTAGCAACCCAACCAACAATGCAACAAGCATCTAACCAATAACCAAGGCATGTTAGTGATATTATAAATGCCTTCTAACAATTTTCCATGTGTTAATCACATAAAAGCGTAAACTTAGAGATTCAACACATCTCACGAAAGAAAAATGCATACATGCATCTCCAACAACGTCAATAATCATGCTATTGACTCTAAACATAGGGAGCTAAATGAACATATTCATCATGATTATAAACATATGAATTCATGCATATCACAAGCAAGCGATATTTCGGGGTTTTACATTCTCCCTACTTTAAGGAATTTAGCCCTAAATTCTTACCGTAGTCATCGAACAAATGAGGATATTTCTCTTGCATCTCCAACTCGGTCTCCCAAGTTGCTTCCTCGATCTCGTGATTCTTCCAAAGGACTTTCACCAATGGAATTTTCTTGCTTCTCAAAACTTGCTCTTTCGTGTCAAGTATCTTCACCTTGCTCAACATAAGACAAGTCAAAATTTGAAAAGTAATCTCCTCATACTCAAGAACATGGGAATCATCCTTAAGATATTTCGAAGCATAGACACATGAAATACATTATGAATCTCCGACAAAGACGGCGGTAAAGCCACCCTGTATGCCAAACTCCCAACTCGCTCCAGAATCTCAAAAGGTCCAACATACCTCGGTGATAATTTCCCTTTCTTTCCAAACCTCTTGGTACCCCTTCTAGCGATACCTTAAGAAATACAAAGTCCCAACACGGAACTCCAAATCTCTTCTTCTATTATCCGCATAGCTTTTACATCGACTTTGAGCGGTGAGCAATCTATCTCGAATTATTTTCACACTCTCAGCAGGCTATTTGAACAATTTGAACCCCATAATTTTGCTTCTCCAACCTCGTCCCAGCAAATAGGAGATCTACACTTCCTCCCATAAAGAGCCTCATACGGTGCCATCTCGATGCTCGACTGGTAACTATTGTTATACGCAAACTCTGCCAAAGGAAGATGTGTATCCCAACTCCCTTTAAAATCAATCGCACAAGCCCGTAACATATCCTCAAGTATCTGAATCGTTCTCTCGGACTGTCCGTCGGACTGAGGGTGAAAAGCTGTACTAAAGTTCAACTTGGTCCCCATAGCTTCTTGCAAAGCCTGCCAAAACCTCGATGTAAACCTCGGATCGGTCGAAACAATGCTACTTGGAACCCGTGCAATCTAACAATCTCTGCACATACAATGCGCTAGGCGACTCAATGAATAAGTCATCGCAATCGGAATAAAATGAGCCGACTTCGTGAGCCGATCAACAACAACCCAAGCGACATCAAAACCTCTACGAGCGTGGAAATCGAAACAAAGTCCATCGTAACATGTTCCCATTTCCACTCAGGAATATCCAGCTGTAACAACCTGCGGGTCTTTGGTGTTCGCCTTTACTGGCGACAAGTGAGACACCTCGACACATAGTGCGCTATACGTAAACTTCATGCCACTCCACGAGCTGTTTCTTCAAATCTCTATACATTTTCGTACTTCCGGATGTATAGTATACTTTGCTTTGTGAGCCTCATCCAATACAAGCCGTTTAACATCTTCAGCAGAAGGAACACAAACTCTACCCTTAAATGTCAAAATACCATCTTGGTTCATCGAGAACTCATTCTCCTTATTCTCACTCAAACCATCAATAATTTTCACCAACTCTGGATCTTTCTTCTGAGTCTCCTTAATTCTTTCCAATAAAGCTGGAATAATCCGCACGCTAGCAAATAATACACCATGATTAATCTCGCTAGGATTCCAATCACGGACATCCTCCAACATTTTCCATTCCCGCATCATCAAACATGACAAGTGTACTTTTCTGCTCAAGGCATCTGCGACTACGTTCGCTTTCCCGGATGATCTGATATAGTGCAATCGTGATCCTTCAATTTTCCATCCATCTCCATTTGTCTCATGTTCAACTCTTTACGAGAGAAGAGATATTTCAAACTCTTGTGGTCAGTGAAAATCTCAAACTTCGAACCATACAAATAATGTTTCCACTTGTGCAAAGCAAATATAATCGCTGCGAGCTCAAGATCATGCGTAGGGTAATTCATCTCATACGGAGACAACTTCCTTGAAGCATAAGCAATCACTTTCCCATTTTGCATAAGCACACATCCCAATCCTTCTTTCGAAGCATCACTATAAACCACAAAATTATCACCTCCACTAGGCAAAGCTAACTGCTTGGTGCCGTAGTCAACCTCTCTTCAATTCTTGGAAGCTTTCTTCACACTTATCACTCCAAACAAATGCAATCTTCTTTTGAGTCAAATTTGTCATAGGCGTAGCAATCTTCGAAAATCCCTCAATGAATCTCCGATAATAACCCGCTAGCCCCAAGAAACTCCGTACCTCAGTAACTGTGGTCGGCCTCCTCCAATTCATTACTGCTTCAACCTTGGAAGGATCCACGCTATCCGGCACTAGAAACAACGTGCCCCAAAATGAAACCTCCTCTAGCCAAAATGCACACTTGCTAAACTTGGCATAGAGTTGCCTCTCCGAAGAATAGACAAAACCATCCATAAATGTTGTGCATGCTCTTCCAGAGACTTAGAATACACAAGGATGTCGTCTATGAAAACCACCACGAAGCAATCAAGAAAATTATGAAATACCGGTTCATTAAATCCATGAACACGCCGGCGCATTAGTCAACCGAATGGCATCACCATAAATTCATAATGCCCGTACCTCGTGCGGCCGTTTTGAACATCTTCGGCTCTAACCTTCAAGCGATGGTACCCAAATCTCAAGTCAAGTTTGGAATAGACCACCGATCCTTGCAATTGATCAAACAAATCATCTATATGTGGCAATGGATACTTGTTCTTGATCGTTGCCTTGTTCAACTCTCGATAATCGATACACAATCTTAAGCTCCCATCTTTCTTCCTTACAAATAATGCGCACCCCAAGGCGTCGGCAGCTTGATGAAGCCAATGTCAAGGAGCTCTTGTAGCGAACTTTCAACTCCTTTAATTCCATAGGTGCCATTCTATACGGCGCCTTGAAAGTGGTGTAGTCCCGGCAATAACTCAATACAAAATTCAATCTCTCGATGGAGGCATCCCAAAATCTTTAGAAAACATCGGGAACTCACACACAAGCGGCACATCTTCAAGATTAGAAGAAGAAACCGCTTGTCCACTACAAGCAAGATACCTGTGCACCGCGACAACATTTTCCTAGCCTTAAGCGCGAAATGGCGTAAACCACTCGGTGCATTATCTCCCAAAAACACAAACTTACTTAGGCGCCGGGCAAAGCAAAAGTGACTCTTTTACTAAGGCAATCCACCAATGCATGATATGTGCTCAACCAATCCATACCAAGAATAACATCAAAATCACGAAGTGGTAACACCACCAAATCCGCATGCAACACATGTTTATCCACAAGTACATCGCATGCTCTATAAATATCGAAGCTAACAAACACTCCCCAAGAGGGGTAGATACTTCAAGCACATATGGTAACGGCGAGGCATAACACATAGCTTATCAGCGAAATGTGATGCAACATAAGAATGCGATGATCCGGGGTCTATAAGTACACGAGCCTCATTACCAAAAATAGAAAGCGGTACCTCCAATCAACTGCTTTGTAGACTCGGGTACACCTCTCGATCTAGAGCAAATACACGACCACTGCACTTTAGCTTTCCCATCGCTATCTCTCTTTGTTCATTTGTAGTCGACTAGAACCTCTGTGATTGCTCTTCAACTTTGGACAATCCTTCTTCATATGCCGGTAACTCCACGGTAGTAACACTCCATTGGTGCTCCATTCTTATTCCGGCACCTATCTTACGTATGCCCAATCTTGGAACAATAAGAACAAACCAAAGCCACACTACGATCTCTACGAGTAGGCGTAGTACTAGCTCCCTTGCCACTTGGTGACTCTTCGCATGACCTTCATAATGAGATTTTCCACCTCCTTTCTTGCGATCATTGCCTCCACTAAAATTTCCACGATTACCCGATCCATGAATCCGCCCGGAAGGCGCTTAGAGGCTGGCGAGAAGAACCGAAATAGGCATAATGCGATGCTCCTCTATATCTCTCTCAATAGTGTAGGCTCTATCAACGGCCTTCTGTACTCCACAAGCGATGAGAAAGAAGGCATTTCTGAACTCCGTCCTCAAACCCTTTACAAATTTTACGTGTCCTCTGGCCTCATCGGAATCAAATGTGTGCGATGCGAGCCAACTCGGTGAATCAGGTGAATCTTGGGGAAGCTGTCATACTCCCACTGCACCAAATCCGAGAAATTCTTTCTCTCTTTTCTCACGACCACTTCGGTACATAGGAAGCTCGAACTCACGAGCGAATTAGGCCATATACGTGGGACTCTATGCGGTTCCCAACTCTCCCTCAATACACGCCACCAATGCTCGGCGGCACCCTCAAGCTTGAACACGCTAATACAACTTTACGTTCATCATCGCAACCCAATGGTGCAAATATTTTCTCAAGTGTTCAATCAAAGCTCGGCTTTTGCGGCGTCCGGCTCTCCATTAAATTGCCTCGGCTTTAACTTCACAAACCTTTCAAGCATAGAATTATCATTATGCCTAGCCTCTTGCCTCGGCCTCTCTACGTGGCTCGGTACGTGGTTACGGCCGTGGTCCTCCTTGTGGTTCCACTCTACCAAAACCTCTTTCGATTCATTTCGTTCATCATATCAAGCATGCCACGATACATATTTGCCATCGCCTCATCTTGCTCTTACGGTGTTCGCGGTGGAGGAATATTACATTGACGGTTATCGTTAGCATTTCTGCCACCGCCAATACCTCTACCAGCACCTCTACCGGTGCCACCTCCGGAACTAGCTCCTGCTCTAGTATCCACCATTAACACCTACAATAACACTCGGCGTTAATAAAATAAATCTATCACACAAACCAACCCCCAAAGCCAAGGAACCTATCCCGGCTGAAAGCTAAATTTATAATCATAGCTCTGATACCAACTGTGGCGACCCGACCCGGATCCCAAGACGAAATCCCAAGGTCGTGCCACCAGGGAAACAATTAATAACACACAAATAGCAAATAATGGGTAGGGCCATAACGGCGATACACCGACAACTCAAAACATACGCGGAAGCAAATTATAATACAACAGTGGCGCCCGAGCTAACAAGCTCAAACTAAAACAACCAAAGAGATGATTAATCTCTCGGTCCAAAAATTCGATTCGCGTGCCGCAACATTGGGCACGTAGGACAAACTCCCTGTTATGCAATTCAATAATAAGCATAAAATATACCAAGTCATCGGCGAAACTACGGCCGGAACCCAACATTAAACTAAGTCTAAGACTCTAGTCTAACAACTCAACGGCTAAATACATGCCGGAGAACAACATCATCATTAAACTAGCAATTTAACATGCTAAACATAATTACCGATAACCAAGCACGACTAAAACCAGTCGGCTACCAACACATAAGTACTAACATTAACAAGTACTAACAACCATAAAGCATATGGAGATACAACCATAATATATACATCAAGCACAACCACCACCGGTTGGCTACCAAAAGAATAGGCTAACACATAATTACAACATTACAAATACATAAAGGTTTGCTACCCAACAATGAAGTTTATATAACTTCATCTTCCCAACGACCTCACCAAAAACAAAAACCACAACTAAGTAGCAACCTTGATCCAAAAGACTTCCTTGCCAAAGTAACCTTCTGATTTACTTGGATCCGCTAGCTCGGCTCGGATCTAGGGAAAACAACCAACAAATAAAAGTAAGTCACAATGACTTAGTAAGTTACTAACCATAACTTCCTACCATGGCATAATGCTCAATTATAAAATATATCATGCTATTGTCATGAAATAACCTCATAATAAATCATGTATGGCATCCATGCTCAACATTAAATAAATATGTTATCATCATAGTATAACATCTTACCAAAAATCCATGTCAAGGCATATTAGTCTTAACAATAATAATTCATACCTTTGGCATAAAACAATATTCCAATAAAATTCATGTGATAGCATTTATGCTTACAACATTAATCAATATGTTATCTATTAAGTATAACATGTAAGAAACCAAACCATCAACATATCATATCCAATTCACTAAGCACGTATTCACTTAAGTACTAGTGAAGCAATTCATATATATAAGGGATATGATACCATTACCAAAATTCCTCCGCGCGTGTCGCTCTGCAAAAACACGTGCAAAACCCTTATGTGCCCTCGATATCCCTCTCGTAGATATCGGCGTCCCGAGCGATCTCCGCTCGAGTTCCATAGTTATCAAAGTCATGTGTATTACTACAACTAAGATAAACTACTTCCCCACCGTGGCCATCGATGGAGGGTGTGTGCAACCCGACACGGCGATACATCGAAATCACGAATCCCATAATTCGTGAAAACAATGTATCGACCCACCAAAGACTCAACAGGCCAGGCGCCGGTGGACTCAAAACCCAAGCACACGTAATATATACTCATATGCTCAAAACAAGTAGGTAAACACTCTACCATCAAACTAGTCATGCAATTAATCCACAACTAGCATAAACATCACAACCGAGAATCATATAAGCTCTCATAATCAAGTGTGCTTCACACACCTTAAAACTTCTTGGAGGCTCGACCTCCATGAATTCTACCCAAGATTCCGTAGGACTTAAAATTATAGTTCTAGGATTCAAACTAACCCAAAGGTTAACTCCGTTGAGTTAAATCTAAGTTCTCGAAAATTCAAGGAATAGAAGCTTAGACTTCATCATCCCCCTAAGTTCATATCTATCGTCAAAACCATAACCCGACGATCAATAAACTCACATAAACCCCACAAAATAATTAACAAGGTAACTTAGAACAAATTAAACATCTTGGTTATAAATTTATTCAAGTCACCATACCAACCAATAATTTCCAATTCATGATTAATTCACACAATATAGTTTAATATGCTCTACTAAACATATAAAACATTCTAATCATGCTCACATCAATAATTTTGCAAGCTAATCAAAATTTAGGGCAAGACACCCTCCAAGCATCTCATTCAATCCAACATTAATCCACATTATCAATCAACATAAACAAGTTCATTAGGCTAGTTAGAGCATGAATTTTACAAATATCATAGTCTCACATAGGCCAATCGAGTTCTAGCATTCAATTGAAAACCTAGGGTTCATACATATTCTATAACCCTAACAATGGCTTCCATTGACCTCAAATACCACGAATGGCTGTTTCCCTAGGGTCAATGGAGCTCAAAAATCAAGGGAAGAGAGGTAGAAACTTACAATTTCTCGCCCTACAAAGCGCCCAAATCGAACTCAAAGAGGAACCCGTTTCTTCTCACTCCGCTCTCTTCAATCTTGCGGGTTAGATGGAGAAGAAGACACCCAGCTATGGCTTCCAAGCTTAGCCTCTTGAAGCCCTAGAATCGCCTCCTCAAAAGCCCTCACTTGCGTCTTGGCTGAAGTGGTCGCGAGAAGGTAGGAAGAAGAACGAAGCGATCGGTGAATGAAAGAGTGCGGCAGATTTTGGGTTTTATATGAGGGATTAATTCCCTAAACAAGTCACTAATTACCCCCTAATTCTCTTAATAGGTGATTAGGATTAGTCTTAGGTTAATTAAGTGAGGTTAGAATAGGTTTAAGTTGGGTTTAATAGGCCAAAGGTTCGGACGGCGCACAAGAACAACAAAATCCCGATAAAGTCTAAGGACCTTGCGGTCGCTTCATACCAACTTGATGCGGCGCATCAAGCTATTTCCAGCTTTGCAACATTTACGCTTTCCTTGCTCGATCCGGACTCTCCGCATTCAATCCGAGTCCTTCCAAGCCAAAAATGGTCTATAATTCACCCTTAATAACCTCCAAACCATAACCAAAGTAATCAAGCCTCAAACCCCATCAAAACAATGCCAAGAAACCAGGCAGAACTCTCCCGAACGACGACCGGAAAAGTTAAACTGAAAAGGGTTAACGCTAAAATCAAACTAGCAACCCAACCAACAATGCAACAAGTATCTAACCAATAACCAAGGCATGTTAGTGATATTATAAATGCCTTCTAACAATTTTCCATGTGTTAATCACATAAAACGTAAACCCGAGATTCAACACATCTCGCGAAAGAAAAATGCATACATGCATCTCCAACAACGTCAATGATCATGCTATTGACTCTAAACATAACCGGGAGCTAAATGAACATATTCATCATGATTATAAGCATATGAATTCATGCATATCACAAGCAAGCATTTCGGGGTTTTACAAACGGGGGAGCTTGAACATAATTTATGTTTTGATTCTTATATATTGTTCATTCAATTCTGTTGATTGTGTTCTTTATCAAATTGTATTAAACCCCGCCCCTTCGTTAGCTTCAATGCCGTAATCACAATTCTTCCTTTGTCATTGTATGATGTAACACCCCGCTCCTTCGTTAGCTCGGTTTGCATGTTATGTATGATTAGTTATGAGATTGTCTAGATGTGTATGAGAGACCACATTAAGACCAAAACACTATTAAGAGATGTCATATAGTTGTTGACTTGCTAAAGTCACAAGTCGTGACTCGACGATAGTCGGAATGCGACGCGATTGAGAGTTTGCTTGCGTTTTTTGTTCGTGACCTCGGTTTGGTCCTAGACCTCTATATGATGGTTTATTAACATGTTTAGATGTATTTGACTTCAAGTTTGAGGTGTTCCTTAAGTCTATCGATGATTTGGAAGCTTTGGAGATAGCGTTCGTCTCTATCGCGTAGTTCGAGGATTGAGTCGCGTAATCGTCTCTCCTTTGGAATTCTTATTTCCCTAGTTGTTATTCAAATTTCTAGAAGTATTTAAGCTTCTTCATTATCCCTTAGACTTGCCTTAAAAGTCTCCTTTCATTGCTCGTTCGATTGCGAGTTCATTCGTCGTTCCGGTTGCACGTTGTTGCACCTCTTCCCGCTTTCGCTCCGAGTTGTTTCCGGAGTTTTTCGGGTGTGTTACCAACTTGTTTTGAGTTGGGTTAGACCTTAGAATGGTTGCCCATAAGTTTGGGACCATTTAGGACATGTTTAGACCAAGTTCAAGGGCTAAACGAGGCGCTCCCATCGAATTTTGATCACTAGCCCGCCTCAAGAGCTGAGAGCATTACAAAATGACCTTGATCTGGAGATAGCCCAAGTAGTCCAGGCACCCGCCTAGAGAGATGTGGCGCCCGCCTCAACATGCAGTTGAAATTTTCCCCTTTTGATGTTGTACGACTTTTACACCCAAACCCCTATCCAAACCTTTTCTAAACCTCACTTAAACCTCCCTAACCCTCCTTACTTATACCCTAGCATCTCTAACAAGTTTTAAGTGTGATTAAGTGAGTGCATTAGTTGGATTATTAAGCCCAAATCAGATTTTTAAGACACCACATTGTGGTGACACTTGTCCCACTCAGATTTCAGCCAAATATAAGCCACAATCTGATTGTTTGACCCTTATTTCTCTCCTCCCTTCTCCAGAAACGGGATTAGCTTCCTCCATGGTTCCTCCTTGAGTTCTTGAAGCTTTCTTCTTGGTTTCCATAGCTCCCTTCCTCCATTGTTGAAGCCAAGCCATAGAAGAGTAGAGCTTGAAGAGTAGAACATTTTCAACCGATCAATCTTTCCATTTGCTTTCTTGGGTGTAGTATACAAGTAAGTTACTTCTTCTCTCTTTGATTTTGTACTCATTGATCCTAAGGAAAACAAACTCTATGCTATTTGAGGTCAATGAGTACACATACTTGCTTTGTGTGATTTTAACTAAAAGCATGTGATGACTTCCATTTGAGCATGTGAACTTGTTAAAAGCATAAGTAGGATGACTTCCATGATTGTTGAAGTATATTGTTACTCTTCATCTCGTATTTCTAGGATTGTGAGCATGCTAGAAATCATGTTTACATCTCATTTGAGTTTATTATGAAAGTATACATAAGTTTGGGAATTTTGGATGTGTGATCTCACTAGGTAATATGAGTATGACCATTTAATGGAGATTATGTGCTTTATAAAATGGGTATATGATTTATGTTGAGTTTTATGAATTTTAGGGCTTGAGAATCAAGCCCGAATTATTGGAGGAATTGTTGTTAATTAAAGTGGGTATTAATGTGTAGGATGATTTGAATGATGTTGTGTGTTGGGAGAAATGGGTTATCCCTTTGTTAAGGTTTTTATGAATTTTGGGGCTTGGGAATCAAGCCCGAATGAATTTTAGTGTTTTGATATATAATTGAATTGAGTGTTAATTTGGGGATTTATGATATATATAATAATGAGATGTAGTCTAAGACTCAATCGTTGTAAGGTCGTTAATAAGGTCAATAATATAATAATGAGTTTTGGGTTGAAACCCTACGATGTTCGGGTCTTGCTTAGTTATGTTTGTGCGAACCCGAGTATCTCATTCGATGCCCAATTGAGACACTCATGTTATAGAGACCTATTGGGAGTGTGTTTAGAGCGTGCTCGATAGAGCACGGAGCATTAGAGACCAACCTATGATCTCGTATGCCCTTAAGAAATGATTATTAGAACGAGTTCTCTTTTAGGGAATTCGGTCGCGTGCACATGAAAGCACTTACGGGGTTTTGACTACAGGTTAGTTTTAGTACCCTTGAGATTGGCTTTAAGGAAGTCGAATATATATGACGGTTGGGACTATGGTTGAGTCCGGTGTACCTTTAAGTGAAGCTAAAATGCTAAGTCCTTATTTATGATTGCTCTTAGACTAAATAATAGTCTTTGATTTAATCTTGAGTAGAGGACTATAGTAGACCTCACGTTGTGATTTATTGAGCTATAAACTATTCTTGAATTGGTGATGACTTGAGGATTATGAATACCTCAATATGTGGTTTTTGAACTAAACTTACAAGTTAGTTGAACATGTTAAGTGTTTACAATTATGTGCATTGTTTATTTGGGTTTTGTAGAGCATTATGACCTACTTGATTTGGTGAGTCCTCTTGTGAAGGACTTGGTCATTGTTGGTTTATCCAAGTAAATATCTACTTGAGCATCTTGATTTGAGTCCAGCTGGCGTCTTGGTCGTTTTGTCAGCAATGGGACGATTCATAGCCTTTGGAAACATTCGCTATGAATCGCCGCATTGGTACCCTTTCTCCTCACTATATGGCCAATAGTGGGATGTGGTCTCGTATTAGCGCCCCCTAGCCTGATATCGAGCTCCCATTTCTCATCCCAGGGTTGGATGAATGTAACGAGGTACTCATTAAGAAAACTGATGAGTTGTGATCATTTGAGGATTGAAACCCAGATTATGATCATTTGAGGGTTGGACCCGTGGTTTGAATATTGAGGGCTAGGCCCAGATCTTGGTTTTACGTGCTTATGTATAAGCACTTATATGAAAGATAACATGCTATGTGGTTTATGAAGTTTATGTTACATGATGACTTAATACAAGTTTATTATTGGTATGCTATTAAGATACCATGATTTTATACATGCTTGTGCATTATGCCATGCCACGTCATGCTATGCCATACATTTGCATTTAGTAACTTACTGGGTTATTATGACTCACTCCGTGTGTTTGTTTTTCTTAGTTTTTGCAGTAAGCTCGTTAGTGCGCGTTGCAGCTTCGGGTGCTTGTTGGTTAGCAGGTGGTCTTCCGGGCACTAGCTTGGAGTTATTATTATTATTATTATTGTATTTATTATCTTGTGAGACACGGATGTAAAGTTATGTAAACTTTACTTGGGTAGTTATGTTAGTATTTTATTGTCGTTTATTTTGGGAGCCGACTTGTTGGGTCGAGCTATTGTATTTAATTAGAGGTTATTCTGTTGTCTTTCCGAGCAAGGTTTTAGCTCGCAAGTTCTAGTATTATGTTATTGTTATTTCTGTCTCCGACAACTTTAGTCGAGAGACATTGGTTTAGTTGTTAGTATTTAATATCTTATTCGTTTAGTTGATTTGTCCCTCCGGCATGTTGTAGCCGTTGAGTGGTTGTTTATCAGGTTGGTATTCTGTTGATTCGCCGGCCTTAGGTTTGCCGATGGTTTGTTGTCCGTACGCAATGTTACGTCACGCGAGTCGTAGATTTGTCAAGAGATAGTTATCTCTCAGCCTTGCGTTCCTTTGTTTAGGATTAAAGGCTTGGGTTCCACTTATGATTTGCTTCCGCAGATTTTAGTTTTTAGTTGTTCCGTATTGCCGTTATGGCTTTACCTTCCTATTAGAGTTCGATGGCTCATCTTTTGACTCGTACCATTATGCTTAGCAGGTGCTTGTCCGTCTTTTAGTCTGTCTTAACGGCACGACCTTGGGATTTCGCATTGGAGTCCGGGACGGGTCGTTACAATTATTTTGCTTTGAACAAATGAATGTAATCGCAAAAAATAAAGGCCTAGAGGTGCGGATAACTGCATGACCAATGTGCATATGTCGTACACTGGCTCACCATCACAATAAATTGGACCTATCGATGCATGAGAGTGATAAGTTAGGACCAGGTTCATACATGATCTAGGTGACAAATAGATCATAAATGTAGGTGACAGCTAGATTACAGTTCTTGTGCTTAGGATATAGAATGAATGAATCTTGCGGGGATGGAGGCTAGACTAATTGTTCAACAGACTATATCTATCTTAAGTGAACGAACCCAAGACATTGAATGATAATTATTATGAATTGAACATAAATGAGATACAAGTGAAACCCAGAATACTAGATTGCCACTCACCATAAGATCTTCATATCTGTAATTACTGCTAATTAGTTAAACATCTAAATATAAATAGTAGTTTAGAATAGAAATAATTATAAAAACCCCGTTTAGATCAATAATTTGCTATCAATAAATTTCACTGTTCGTGATCACACTTCTCTGTGGGTTCGACCCTTGCTTCCAATATTATTCTATAATAGTCTTGTCCACTTGCAAGGAAAAAGATTAATTAAAACATTGATAAACGGGTTTGAATGAAAAGAAATAGTTATAGGTTTTATAGAAATACTCTTCAATTTTGCGGGAGAAAATTGGGCATACGGCCGATAAGCATATGATTTAAAACAAAGTATCAAAATTGAGAAGATGTTGAAGAAGCTATGACTATAGCTGATTTTGACCTCATAGAAGCCGCCATCGCAGTCAGGTTGGTTTATTTAAAGAATTAGGAGAGATAAAGTAAAGGTAAAGTCATGTAAGAGGATGGAGGGAGATGAGAAATTGATTGATTTTGATGGTGGATAGGTTGCACCAGAGAAGGTGGTTACGTGGATCCAATTTCATACATGAAATTGAAGATGGAGATGTGTAACTATGGGTAAAAGTTTTTTTTTTCATATCTTTCGTTTACTTTGTTTTCATTATCAAGATAAGAAAATTAATAATGAAATTAAAAAAAATGAATAGCTATCATCTGGGTTAAGAGAGAAATTTAAGAGAAAATTTGGAGGGAGTGGACAAAACCAAGATCGGGTTATGGGTTAATTTTTGTTGTGGAAAATGAAGATCAGAACAAATGGTCAGTCTTTTCTCTAGATGTTCTTTCAGTAAGAAAAAATGGAATTGTGGACCCCACTCCATTTTAACATTTGAACTTTAAGCACCCCAAAGTTTACATCGAATTACTAATATTTCCCTCGAGTTAACATCGTGAAAGACCACGTGTTATTTAACGTGACTTTTCTAACCGTTGTCACGGCTAGGGTGGAAAATATGAAAAAATATAACATTAGATATCATTATGGGACCAACCTTAGGTTGGGGTGCACTATGTGATTTGGTGGATACTTTGGGGGGAGGGATTGTAATTTGGTATAATTATAAGGAAAATAATATCCTTACAAGATTTAGTAGTTGTAAGGAAAGTTATAAAATTAGTTGTAATTCTAGCAATGTTGTAATTATAATTTGTATCATATTTAAATTTAAAGTTAAAAAAATACATTACTCTTAAAAAATGAAATTTAGAAGTTATTTAATTTATTTTGTTATCCTTCATTTTCTTTCATCAACATCATCTCTCATAGACCCACCACCACTACCACCTCAAATAATATCATTAACCCAAAAATTATTTTTTTTATTTTTATTTTATTTCTTTTTCTAATTTCTTACTCCTTTTTTCAAATGAACACATATGCAAAACTCATCATTTATAGACCCACCACCACCAGAACATTAAATTTCACTATTTACAAACTTAAATTCAATTTTTTGAATTTTTAAATTTGATGATTGAAACTCAATCCCAAATGAAGATTTGAAAAATTTATGATTTGGAAATCTAATAATATCGTATTCAACACCTAAACCTCCACTGTCATGGTTACAATCGACCCCACCACTACCCCTAAGCACCACCACCAGCATCCCTGCAACTACCACCACCGGTATCATCACTACCAAGAAATACGTTCACCTTGTCTTGCTACAATGGAAAAATAAAACATATTTAGCTTCCATTAAATCAAACTGATTTCTTTAAACATATCTCCTATAGATTCTAGTGTTCTTCTCTAACAAAACACAAAGATTTGTCAACGAAGTTCTCCATTTTTTTTAATCTTCTTGACATTATATCACCTTGCTTTAATGCATTTTCTTAGATTATTCACAAGTAATTATTAAACATGTTACATAAGTGTCTAATATCTTGATACTCACCAACAAGTGTATTATTATAGTTACATTTTTTCATATTCTAATAATGTCTTTCTCAACCTATGATGTCTCACTTTCATACATAATTTTTATATTTGTCAGACTTTTTCCTCTCCCGTTCATGGGTGTTAAAAACAGTAATGGAAAATCATACATGTTAGGATTATTTTGGTTATATTTTACTTGTGATGCAAAGTGAGATTTGATTATATTTTCATAATTTAGTTTGCCATTTGATATTTATAATATATTTTAATTAAAATAATAACTAATTATTTCAATAGTTATACTTAATTGTCTCATTTTAAATTTAAAGGCGAAAAAAATACATTACTCCAAAAAAAAAATTTAAATTTAGATTCTATTCAATTTATTATTTTATCGTTCACTTTCTTCTGTCAACCTCATTATTCATATACTCACCACCACTACAACCTCAAATTTCACCATTAGCACAAAAGTTAATTTTTGATTTGATTTTATTTCATTTTCTAATTCCTTACTCCTATCTTCAAAGTAACTCATTTGCAAAAGCCATCATTTATGGACACACCACCACCACAACCTTAAATTTCACTTTTTACAAACTCAAATTCAATTTTTTAATTTTTCAAATTTTCAAATTGAAACTGAAACCCATATGGATCTTTGAAAACTTGATGATTTAGAAATCTCACAATGTTGTATTTTATCTAAACCACCAGTGTCATCCTTACAATCACCGTCATCACCGCCCCTAACACCACTATCCTTGCAGTCGTCAACACTGTTATCACCATCACCAAGAAATGCACTCACCTCGCCTTGCTCAAATGGAAACATAAAATCTATTTAACTTTCCTTTAGTCAAACCTCTTTCTTTAAACATCTCTTATTTCTTAGTTCCAATACACTTTTTGTGTAAATTACTAAGTAGGGAGAAAATCTAATTTTGGGATGAGAATACTTACTACTTAAAAGGATGTCAGTTGGTGACAACCTATTTCAATAAAAGGAGAGTTACGGTAGAAGAAAGAAAGCCGATAGCCAGAGGAGGGAATATAGAGATTCTCACATGTAACTACCTCGAGTCCGATGAAGAGGAGCAATCAAATTAAGACCAAAATAGGTTAGAAGTTTGGAACCCAGTTAAGAAAATGAGTAATATATTTTAAATCCAGTTATATGGAATTACTAACATTGGTTTTGTTTGTAATATCTATATGTTAGGGACCATTGATAGTTTTAAAAGCAGTTGTAGTAGTCTGAAAATTTAAAGAAGTAAATAGTAGATTTTAACATTATTTTCTAACAAAACGCATAGATTCAACAATTGGTTCTTCATTTTCTTCATCTTCTTGACATTATGATACATTTTCTTAACTTCTTTCTCTTAGCTTATTCATGGGTAATAACTAAACACGCTACAGATTTGCCTAATAGTTTGATACTCACTAACAAATCTATCATTATATTTACAATTTTCTATATACATCTAATAATGTCTTTCCCGAACATATATATTTAAGAAATAAAGAAATAAAACTATATTATTTTTTAGTTTCAAATATTTTTTTAGTTTCAAATAAATTTTTAGTCTCTTGAGTAAATGTATTTTTGTCATTTTAGAATATATTGGACGATATTTGTAACGATAATGGTATGAGGGAAAAAATGATAACAAAATCAAAATAAAAGACGAAACAAATAGAATTCAATAATGTATGACCTAACTTTAAAATAAGTACAAGTCAAGGGATCAAATTATTATTTAATTATTCATGTAATTAATTAGCCTATGACAAATTTACTTGTTCAACCTTAATTAATTAATAGTGAGTGATTTATTATAGTTAGGGCTATTTTTATCAAAACATTACTTTTTGTCATGGTAAATTTAATTGGTTTGTCCTTAATTAAATGGTGGGTAGTTTATTTGGTGAAGGGTTATTTTTGTCTATCAATTAAATTGTAAGAAACAAACTTGACTTTTATAGTAAGAGAGATAATCGAATTTCATGACAGTGGTTCATGATTTAAATGATGAACAATACATTTTATCAAGGGCATAAATTATATATATGTCAAAATTATTTCTACAAAGAACATATTATATTATTATTATTATTGTCCTTAATTAAATGATGTATGATGTATTAAGTCAAGGGTAGACTTGTTCATCTATTAATTTGTAAGAGACATCTTAACATTTTATAAGCCGTATAGATATAGATATATATATAGATATTGATATTATATTATTATTATTATTATTATTATTATTGTCCTTAATAAAATGATGTATGATGTATTAAGTCAAGGGTCGACTTGTCCATGTAACACCCTACTCCTTCGTTAGCTCGGTTTGCGTGCTATACTTGCACTTCTTCCTTTGTTGATTGTATGTTTGGTTTACGAGAGGGTATAGATATGTATGAGAGACCACGTTAAGACCAAAACACTATTAAGAGATGTCATATAGTTGTTGACTTGCTAAAGTCACAAGTCGTGACTCGACGATAGTGGAATGCGACGCGATTGAGGGTTTGTTTGCGTTTTGTGTTCGTGACCTCGGTTTGGTCCTAGACCTCTATATGAAGGTTTATTAACATGTTTAGATGCATTAGACTTCAAGTTGGAGATGTTCCTTAAGTCTATCGATGATTTGGAAGCTTTGGAGATAGCGTTCGTTTCTATCGCGTAGTTCGGGGATCGAGTCGTAATCGTGTCGTCTCTCCTTTGGGACTCTTATTTCCCTAGTTGTTGTTCAACTTTCTAGAAGTATTTAAGCTTCTTCATTAGCCCTTAGACTTGCCTTAAAGTCTCCTTTCATTGCTTTCGTTCGATTGCGAGTTCATTCGTTATGCGTTAGGTTGCGTTGTTGCACCTCTTCAGGTTTCGCTCCGAGTTGTTTCGGGAGTTGTTCGGTGTGTTTCCGACTTTTTTGAGTTGGGTTAGACCTTAGAATGGTTGCCCATAAGTTTGGGACCATTTAGGTCATGTTTAGACCAAGTTCGAGGGCTTAACGGAGCGCGCGCATCAGATTTTGATCACTATCCGCCTCAGGTGAGGCATTGCAAAAATCAACCCAAGCCCCACATTATCGGAGAGCTAGAGTGGCGCCCGCCTCAACATCAGGATGTGCATACGATTTTTCCATGTTTTGTGTTTTAACGTGTAATACCTATCCTACCCTCATTAAACCCCCTCTAAACCCTTCTAACCACCCATACTTAACCTAATCATGTCCTAACATTAGTTGGAAGTTAATTAAGGTTAGATTAGTGATTGG
>JABEVN020003128.1:0-19321 GCA_013146195.2 Codonopsis lanceolata | reverse complement strand
GGTACCTGCGGTATTAAATGCGTGTCTAGTCTCCACCATGCATTGAACCTATAAGAAATCACTTTCGGCGTTAGAAATCACACAAGCAACCAACCACGAGGCCATGGAACCTATCTGGCGATAGCTAACCTATAAAGCTCGTTACCAGCTGTGACGACCGACCGGGACCAGAGATAGAATCACAAGTCAAGTCGTCCAAATAGTACAACAATACATGCGAACTCAATTATAGAAAACGGCGTGGCCATGACATTTCGGATGAAGCGCGACTCGGCACAGGCGGAATAATTTAAAAGTTTTTACACGATATAACAATTAAGACAATTATACCAAATCATCGGCTTTACTACCGGAACCCGACACTACCGATTCATGCAAATATACCTCAAGCGGATATAACATCTTGGGAGAACAACATACTTAAATAAGAGCTAAAGTAATGCCCGGCGGAAGTTTTAAAGCAGATGAACCATAATCTGACTATACAGGCTCGGCGTACATGCTTGGCACACAAAATAGGATACATGAACTACAAATAAGGACAATAAATCCAAATACACAAAGTTCCCAAGCAAAGTCTATATGACTTGCTATACCAGCGCCCCTTACAAAAGCAGAACAAAACAAGGACATCTAAAACCCTGACACCAAATCGCGTGCGTCACGGACAAGCGAGAATCTGCTACACCTCAACGGCGGTACACAATCTCGGATCTAAAAGCGATAAAAAGGAGGGTAAGTCATAAAGACTTTGTGAGTTAACAATTATGCATGTCATGGCATCATGCGGCATACATATCAAGATATCATTTTAATATTAAAGTCAATCAGCGTTCATTTAGTAAACACTTAAAACACATATCCATGGTAGCACGTTGTTTCACATAAGTGCTATAAAAATAAACCACATATAAAGAGGATATGATATGAAGCCGGTGCTTCGTAGCTCTGCAATACTGCGCGTTAACATTCGTGCACAATACCCGTGATTAGTGTATCAAAGTACAAGACTCTCTACTCGGGTACCAAGCTCTCTCCTTGGTACTTAGACTTTCCAATGTGCTCTCTTGGTTTGACAAGGTGCTACTTCCCCCTTGTGGCCAGGTGGAGGCGTGTGTGATAAAAAGCCGGTATAACAACCCGTCACTATCATAGTCCCATAACTCATGGCGGTATTGTCACCTGATGACTGTCAAATATGCGATTGGACTCATGCATGCCAAGTAGATGTTTACTCGTCATGAAATCTCAAATAAGGGAATAAGTTAAATGAGGAGACTTATTAAATTGTTGTTTACTCAACAGGAATCACACAAGAATTCGGCCCGAATTGACATGTCAAATAGATTCATTATTCTACATGCTCTCAATCATGTATCTACTTCACACGTCATAAGACTCAATGAGTCTTAAAATCCTATGAACCTCAAGGCATAAGCATCAATCCATATCAAAGTATCGGCTAATTCATTAGTCCAACGAACTACATTAAATCGTAAGGGATTGATTGTGGAGTCAATATTGTTCTGTCACCAATTTCAACTCAGGTGAGTTTTACTAAAATTCAACCAAGAAGAGTATTGATACTATATGTATCACATTGCCCTTCCCTAAGTTCTCAGATCATTTAAAACTTGATAACTAAAGCCGTTCATGTTCTCGAACTAGCCTTAAACACAATCTCGAGTTTCAGCCTAGTTTTGGTGATTTTGTTAAACCTTGATTAGAACGAATTCTTTCACAGAGTTATTCCCAAGCTTAATACAAACAACATTCATGCTTTAATAAATGTCAAAATCATAACTTCATAGAGATTTCATAAAATCATACTCACATTTTATATGTTGAATTGAAGGTTGTGTCTTCACAAAGATGTTCACAATCAACATTAAAACAACTATAATGAAGGGGTCATGCTATTTTGTTTAACATGAAATTCTCAGGGAATTGTCACTCACCTTAGTCCTATGATTAATGGAGGAAAGGTTGATTAAAGAGAGGATTGTTGTAGAGAAGATCGAGCTTGATTTGGCGGTCTCGGTTCGACAATCGGACCACCGGATCTCAGGAAATGGTCCTTCAACCTAGGGTTTCTTCCATGGACGAATTTGAGCTTCAAGCTTCGATTCTGGTTTTGTTAGAGCTAAAATGGCTGAAAAGGATGAATTGGGTTTATATACTTCCCTCAAACTCCCAATCAAGTGAAAGGCTTTAAGAGACTTCTAATTGGCCAAGGCATTCTAGCCTTTGATAAGCCATGATCCAAGGGTCAATAGGGGTCCTAGACAAGTCAACAAAGGTGGCTTAGACTCACCAAGGTCGGCCAAGGCAAGGGGTTCAAGGGTCATTAACCAAAACAACCAAAAAAAATCATGTTGCTGAAAACAGGAGGATGCGGTCGCATCCTCCCAAGACAAGCGACCGCAAGGAGGTCATTCAAGTGCACATTTTGATGTGCTCTCAGCATCTCATGCGAGCCAAGGCCAAAAATGCAATGCGACCGCGAGGCTCTGACCCTAAAGTTGTCCTAAACATGTCCTAAACATGTCCAAACTCAAAGGCAACAATCCTAAGGTATAACCAAGCCCAAAACAAGTCGGAAACACACCCGAAACACATCCGAGACATGTTAAAACATGGCTGGAACCACTCGGCAATTGGCCAACGAATCACACCCGAATCAATCCCAACTTAATCTAGGATACAATGAACATGTATTAGGCTTGTTTAATCATGGTTATGGCTTGTATTCAAGTCCTAGAACTCAACCGAACTTCTCTCGAGACGAAATGAAGGCAATACAAGCAATGATGTAAAACCACAAAACACAAACGAAGCAACGAAGCTTCTAAACTCCCAACCAAGCACGAAACAACTAAGATGAACATTGTAAATCTTGTATGCAAGGTATTAAGACTCTCATGAGACTTATTAAGGTGCTAACACGTTAATACGAACACCCGAAACAACAACAACAAGGCATGCAACGCATGGAAGACCATTACTCTCTTATGGCCTTAAACAATTCAATGCAAGCGAGATATGAATGAAACAAAGTCTCAAATATGTAAAGACATATTATAAACATGTTATAATGATGGCAAACATGAAATGGGTTTTGGGTTCTCACATGAGAAGTATATCTAGTAGGTGTTTTTACTTGGAAAATAATTTGGTTTCTTGGTTTAGTAAAAAATAGAACTGTGTTGAGACAACTTTTATGAACCAAATGATCAAAATTTATGGACTACACAATGATGCGTTAAACTTGTATTGTGATAACACCAGTGCAATCAGTATAGTAAAAAATCTAGTTCAACACTTTAAAACAAAATACATTGATATAAGACATCACTTTATTAGAGACATGGTTTAACAAGAGATTATTTGCATTGAACATGTTGGGATAAAAAATCGTTTGGCTGATATATTTACTAAGAGTCTTGATTTTGAAGAGATTTTCAAATCTAAAGAACTCTCTTGGTATGTGTGTCATATGATTTTATACTTAGTTAATTATAAGAAAAAGAAAAAAATAGGCATCCTTTCATTTTGTATTTAGGGGGCACTCTAGATCAATTGATTTACATGTTTGTGCCTTTTGTTGTTGCTTAAGAATTTCATTCAAAATCAATTGTGATTTTTTTGTTATGATTCTCACTCTCTCCCAATTTTTGAGCAAGTTTCAAATCCACAAAGGAAAGAGTTACCATAAAGTACAAGGGTTGTAGCATCTTATCTTGGTACTATGGAACTTTGATTCTCGTAGGTTGATCTTGAGAAAAATGGATACCCTTGAAAAAGTGTGAAAGCTACCTAAAGGAAAAAAGCTACCTATGAACAAGGTTTGTTATCATTCTCTCTTGGGATTATGAATCTTTGGATTTCATGGGTTGATCTTGTGCAAAATAACTTCCCTTGGTAAATAGTGTGAAAGGTTCCTAGTGACATATTTTGTATAGCTTGAAATAAAGAAGAGATATACTCCTAGGGAAATAAAGTACCTATAGATTTTTGCTATGAAAAAATTTATGATCTTGGGAGAGAAATCTGGTTGAGAAAACAAAAAATACAAAATTGAACCTAAAATCACAATTTTGGCGAATGCATCTCCCAATGCAGCTGGATCAGGAACTACATCCTTTGATCTGGTCTTTATCACTTGTGTGTGATTGCATTATTTTTTTTTTGCCTAACATCAGTTATCATGTTTTTAGGCATAAAATTTTAGGACATGCATTGTTGGTAAAAATATCAGCCTGACAAATTTTGTCCTAAAATAAATAGGCAAATCAAATTCCAAAATTTTTCTATGCTGACAAATATTTAGTGGATGTCTAATTTTTGTGGGGGATAAAGAGACATTGAATTTTGGATATGGGCTACTAAAGTATTGCTTGGGTTTGATCAATTTTTTGGGTAAACACTTTATTGTGTTTTCTAAAAATCTTTGATTTTTTGAGGATTCATAAAAGATTTTTAAAAAATAATCAAATGATTTTTGAAGTTCTACACTTCCTCTTCCTTCTTCGGTCAAATAGGGGGAGAGAGGTCAAGTGTTCTTATTTCTGATTATGATGATGAATCTGTTTCTTTGTAAATTCATCATTGTGATTGTTTCTCCCAAAAACTGATTTCATGTTTATTTTGTATGCATGTGATTGCATCATTAGAATATTTTGATTTGTGCTTATTATATAATTTCTGATTTTATATCTTGCACAAATTCAGGGGGAGATAAAATTTTCTAACCAATACAGGTTAGATGTTTGATGGTGTTGAAAAACACTTGTCATTTGATTTGATCAAAAAGATTCAACAAAGGGGGAGATTGTAAGTGTAAAATAAGGTCGTCTTATTTTCCTCCATTGATTTTATTGTTGAGACCTTTCTTGGTCCAAAAGCAATGGTAAGAAGTTACCATATTTAATAACTTTCTTGGTACTAAAGCTATGGTACGTGTTACCATAATTAAACACTTCCAAAAATCTCTCAAAGAGTCCTTAATTAAATTGATAAAATCTTAGGATAAATTCTTTGACTTAAATTAGGAAACTATATTTTGAAACTAATTGATTTATTTCCTAATCCTTTGTCTTCATGGAGTTGTTGTGTTTTCCTATTTGTGTAGGACTCTAGTTCAAGCATATATATATATAAATATATATATATATATAAATATATATATATATATATATATATATATATATATATATATATATATATATATGAAGACTTTGGGCGAGACAAACCGAGGAAAAATACACACGAAATAAGAGAGAAGAAACTAAGAGTCGTTCGAATCGGATGCGACTCAGGATGCAACTTCATCACGAGTGCATTGGTATTTTTCTTTGTTCGCTTTCCTAAGTTGTTAGGAAGCTTATTTTTTAATCTCACGTTTTATATAATGTATTTTTATGGGTTTTTCTCTCCAAGACTTGTTGTCTTGTGAGAGCTTTGATATTTTGGTGATTTCACAATTTGTTTTGTTAAAATGCATAATCCTTTTTAGTGAAATCTTTTTGGCCATAAGGTTGGATCTATAAATATAGATTGTTCACAAGACTTAAGAAATGCATCCAAGTAGAAGTCTAACACATCTAAACATGTTAATAAATCATCATGCAAAGATCTAGGACCAATTCGAGGTCAGGAACATAAAACGCAAGCAAACTCTCAATCGCGTCGTATTCTGACTATTGTCGAGTTAGGACTTGTGATTTTAGCAAGTCAACAACTATAGGGCATCTCTTAATAGTATTTTGGTATTAATGTGATCTCCCATACACATCTAGACTCTATCCCAAACCAAAAAAGCAATCAACCAAGGGAGAAATACGAGCATTGCACGAAATTCAAGCTAACCGGAAATCGGGGTATAACAAAATAAATCCATTTGGAATTGTATTCAAGATACAGTCACCTCGAATCATGTAAAAAATCTGGTTTTCTGTTATGACTTATTCTGTATGACTATCATAAAAAATTCACCAAAAATTCTCCGTTGATCCAAATAACACATATTTTACATTTCCAGAAACTAGACTCTTTGATCTAGAGTTTACCATTTTAAAACACTCAAATTGGAAGTGTTTTCATTAATTCATGGTCCTCTCAAGTTCATGACATAAATTGGATTCTCTGCTATGACTTACACTGAGTGTCTGTCATAGAAAATTCACAAAATATTCCTCATAAATTCAAATATCATAAATCAGATATTTTCAGAAACTATACTCTCTGAACTACAACTTAGAATTTTAAACTACTCAATTCAGACATGTATTCAACGAAATATGGTCGCCTCAATATCACATTAATAGATTGACTTTCTGGTAACAGCTTACTGGAACAGCCATGATTTGTGACTAATGAAAAATACTTCCTTAAGTCCAAAATTTATGAAACTTTACAGAGATTTATCTAACATGTATAGGTATAGCATACTGCATTTTTAGAAAATTCCCTTTAGTAGATTAGTACCAGCATTTTCCCAAAATTTGTCCAAAACTGATCCTGAATTTGTATGGTTTGTTTTCGAACAACTTCATGAACAACCATGATTACAAATCAAAGCCTGAAAATATTTCAAACTAAACCCAAGACCAAAATCATCAAGTCAAGATCCATGGAAAAATTTCCAGATTTCATAGAAGAATCAAAACATTCTATAAACTTGATAAAACTCTTCCATAGCATGATTTAAGCAAATTTAATGAAGACTAGCATTTTCAAAAATCTAGTATACAAAATTATGCAAATTTGAAGCTTAACTTAAGTCCATTAAAAGCTGGAGAAAATGAAAACAAACCAAGGATTAGTAGTCTCCTCGTCGATAGCTACGATTGGTTAGTCTCGAATCCAAAATCGGGTGGCCGTATCTCTCGAAAATCACAAAACACACACTAATCTCACCAATAATCTCCCACACTTAAGTTCTCTAACCATGGTTGAATGTGAGGAGTGGTAGGAGGTGTAATGAGTGGGGGAAATCGGATATTTCAAGTCACAAAGGTTAGGGAGTGAATGGAAAACAAGTGTCAAGCCCTTATAGGTCTTTTGCTGCCGGTTTGTTCTTAACGGCTGGTCTTGCTTGGCCGTGCCATGGCTGCTGCGATGGCAAACCCTCCACCGGCACCACCATCTCCTTCCGTCAAGAAATTGTTTGCCTCCTTATTCTCAAACGAGCCTCGGCCATCTTCTACTCCTGTGCAGATTATTCCGCCATCTACATACACAGGTGAACCCGCACTTCTCCTTTCTCCTGCCATTATCTCTGCCCTTTCCAAACCTTTTCAACTTGCCCTTATTAGTAAGTTTTCCCATGGACGGCCTTCTATGGAATCTATGCGCAGAGAATTCCTTACGTTTGGTCTCAAGGCAGCAGTTACTATTGGTCATCTAGATCATAAACATATTCTTATTCAAACAAACCACGTAGCTGATTTTCAACGCTTATGGATTAAAGACCAATGGTATGTGGGTTCCTTTCCTATGCGTGTGTTTAAATGGACTCTAGAATTTAGGCCACAAATTGAAAGCCCTATAGTCCCGGTTTGGTTCTCTCTCCCTAGTCTGCCTTTTTTTTTTGTTTAATAAGCCAGCCCTTTTTTCCATTTCTAACATCTAAACTTTTGTGTTTATTATTTCTTTATTTGTTTAAAGTCTTCCGCTGCTTACATATTTGATTTTCTGGTCGATGCACCTCCAGATGCAGCTGTATCACAAACTGTATTGACAGATTTTTTGAATCCTAGCTAATATTGATATTTCAATCTGATTTTCTTGCCTATTTATAGCTTTTATACTATTGGTATTTTGAGTTTGATTTATTGGTTAGTGGTCAATAACTTAATTTGTCTTGCGATTCATCTTGATTACGTAGTCATATCTTTTACCCATTAGAATAGTAGTCAATAAGTTTTTTTCCCTCACAGTAGTTCATCCTTTAAATGGTTACTACTTTCTGCCCAATTCTGGTTTGATTTGCTACAATTTAAGCTGAAAAAAAGAACATGATATTAATGATGAAAGAATGACAGAACGTAATTTCTATATACCCCTAGATGCTGAGATGTGATCCGGAAAAATGTTAACAATGTAAGTGTAATGCCCCGAACCTGAAATCCCAGTCCGCTACGTGTAGCCGACATATTAGCCCACTGAACACGCAGCAGTTTGGGTCATTAGACCCACCACAAGTCGACTCAAAAGTCCATGGATGATGTTGGTGTCCAGAGATAGTGTGTAGTCACCTTATAAATCGAACACAATTCTCACACCTACCCGTTGTGGGATGTGGTATTACAATCTCCCCCACTTAAATCCTTGATGTTCTTCATCAAGGTCAAATCGTACCCCGGGCAATGCAGGATTCAAGAGGTGGCTCGTACGGGGATCAAGAGGTGGCTCTCACCTTCTGCGGTATGGCACTTTGGCTCGTACAGCACTTCGTTCCCACATTTTTTGTCAGGACCCACTCTGATACCATTTGTAATGCTCCGAGCCCAAAATCCTTGTCCGCTATGTGTAGCCGGCATACTGGCTCACTGAGCACCCAACAACTTGGGTAATTAGACACACCACAAGCCGACCCAAAAGTTTATGGATGATATTGGTGTCAAGTAGTAGCTCATGACTACCTTATAAATCACACACAAGTCTCTCATCTACCCGATGTGGGATTGTCCCACATCGAGAATTGTGTTCGATTTATAAGGTGATCACACGCTACCTTATCTCTGATGCATAATTTGAATGTTGAAAATTTTATGTCGCATATGAGTTTTATTTTCTAAAATTCATTTGAGATATTTGCATGATTATGAAAATAAAATTTATATCTAATTGATTTTTATTTTTATTTAGGAGGAGGACAAGCTAGCCGATTCATGTCATATTGCGAACATGATGGTTGGATGGCGGATGCTAGTCAAATCTTTATTCAATAATTTTTTTATGTATTTGACAATTGATATTTATTTACGTATTTGATAATTATTGTGGATGTTATGAATATTTGATCTTATCGATGTTATTGGTATTTGGTATGGATATTTAGTGCTATGGATGTTATGGGTTTTTGTTATGGATAATGTATGTTTTATTGATATTAATTCATATTGAAAATTTTGAAAACTCGAATGGAATCGAATAATTAGAATATTGATTTTGAATCGAATACTAATAAATTTTAATATTTGAATAATAAACAAATACGAATACGAATATTCGAATAATTTCACGAATAAAAATTGAATATTGTAATATTCGATTCGATTCGTTTGCACCCCTACTTACAATGCTATAAGGCGAACAACAATGTTCCTACTAGCTAGAAATATACTAGCTAACCCTAATACAGTCTCGCTAGAGAGATCTTTCAAAATCGCATGTTAAATCTACGGCTTTGTAGGATTTGATATGTTTTTGAAAATACACTTTGTTGACATTCTTATTTTCATGATCGCTTAGATCTATTGAAATTTTATTTCATTCATTTAATGTGTTAATGAGATGTTTTTTTAAAAAAACCGTGTAACATATATTTTAGTTAAATTGCTGTCGAGAGGGGACATGGAATTGGCCCTCGATCTCACGTAGGTAAATCACCTTGTCCCTATGAGAGCGAGGAAATTGAGATAGTTGGCACCTAGCTATAAAAAGGAGGTAAACAAATGATGCTACTATTTCTCGCCTTGGCACACAGCTAAAATGTAACCTAGTTTGGTATTGGTCGTGTAATGACCCGACCCGGACTCCAGTGCGGAATCCCAAGGTCGTGTCGACAAGACAAGTTAAAAGACGGACAAGCACTTGTTAAGCATAATGGTACGTGTCAAAAGTTGAGCCAACAAGCTTAAAACGGGAATGTAAAAGCCATAACGGCCAAACGAAACAACAAAAACTAAAATCTGCGGAAGCAAATCATAAGTGGAACTCAAGTCTTTAATCCTAAACCGAGGAACACAAGGCTGAGAGATAACTATCTCTCGATAAATCTACGACACGCGTGACGCAACATTGCGCATGGGCAACAAACCATCGGCAACCAAAGGTCGGCAAACCAACGTGATACAAACCTGATAAACAACCACTCAATTGCTACAACATGCCGGAGGGACAAATCACTAAAAGAATAAGAGATTAAATGCTAGACAACTAAACCAAAATCTCACGACCAAAGTTGCGGAGATAGAAACAACCATAACACGATACTAGAATACACGAGCTAAAACCTTGCTCGGGAAGACAACAGAATAACTTCTAAATAAATACAACAGCTCGACCAAACATGTCGGCTCCCAAATAATACGACAATAAAATACTAACATAAACTACCCAAGTAAAGTTTACATAACTTTATATCTGTTTCTCACAAGATGAATTAATACAACAATAGATCCAAGCTATCGTCGAGAAGATCACCTGCTAGAAATTACTAGCCCACAACTGCAACGCGTACTAACGAGCTCACTGCACAAACTAAGGAAAACAAACACACAAAATGAGTCATAATGACTCAGTAAGCTACTAAATGCAGTTGTATGGCATAGCATGGCATGGCATGACATAATGCACAAGCATATATAAAATCATGGCATCTTAGTAGCGTAGCAACAATAAACTTGTATTAAGTCACTAAGGAACGTAAACTTCATAAACCACATAGCAAATTGTTTTTCATATAAGTGCTTATAGTAAGCCACATAAAGGATAGAGAAGATACCCATCTAGTATCGATGTGCTACTCCTGCAATACACAATGTTAAACTAGTTGTATCATCGATGCTTGTGATTGCATCGACACACTGAACGGCTACGCCTCAACGGCAGTCCTTTCTCAGTCTAGTTTAGCATAATCCATTCGCTCTATTAGTTATGAGATGGGCTAACTTCGCCACTGGGGCCAACAGTGGAAGGTGTGTGAGGTCCCAGGTACGGCGATCCATAGCGAATACGAATCTTACGATTCATATAGGCAATGTATCGTCCCACCTTGACATATAAGAACCAATCTAAATAATACCAGCTGGACTTATATGCAATTCACAAGTAGATATTTACTCGCATGCTCAAATAAGAACCAAGTCCGACAAGAGCGGACTCATCAAATCAAGTAGGTCATAAAGCTCTACACACCAATTTAACAATGCACATATTTGCACGTACTTAGCAAAACCAACTAACTTATAAGTTTAGTCCAAAACCACGTATCGAGATACTCAAGATCTCCAAGACACAACTCAATCATAAATAGAATAGCTTACCCAAAATCATATTAAGAAGCCTACCATAGACTTCTACTTGAAATCAAATCAAAGATTATCATGTTAGTCTAAGTCACAACCATATTGTTGGGTTTACAAGGACCCTTAAATCACAATAAAATCAAGACTACCTCGTAGTCATAACCTCGCAAATTCCTTCATGTGCTCGTGTCCAAATTCCCTAAAAGAGAGAGCTAAATCAAATAATCATCTCTTAAAGATACTTGAGATCATAGGTTGGTCTCTAAGGCTCCGTGCTCTAACGAGCACACTCTAAATAAATCCCCAATAAACCTCTATATCATGGGTGTCACAATTGGACACAATTCGAGATGCTCGGGTACTCACAATCATAACCAACCAAACCCGAACATCGTAGGATTTCAATCTAAGGCTCATTAACATCTTATTGAACCTATAATGACTCCGTCGAGTCTTAATACTACATTTCATTCTTTACACATTTCATCAATCTCAACATTTACACCCACTTCAATTTATAACAATTTCCCCAATAATTCGGGTCTGATTCTCAAGCCCTAAAATTCATAAAAACTCAACATGAATCATAATTCATTTAATAAATCATATAACTTCAATTAAATCATCCTACTCTTGATATCTAGCAAGTTCACATATCCAAAATCCCAAACATATGCATACTTCCACCATAACCCCAAATAACATGTAGACATCATTTCTATCATGCTCACAATCCTAGAAACACAAGATGAAGAGTAACAACATACTTCAACAATCATAGAAGTCATCATACACATGCTCCTAACAATTTCATGTAACCAAAATCCAAGTTCTAGGCATATAAAGCAAATATGTGTACTCATTGACCTCAAATAGAATAGAGTTTGTTTTCCTTAGGATCAATGAGTACAAAATAAAAGAGAAAAGAAGTAACTTACATGTATACTACACCCAAGAAACCAAATGAAAAAACTATTCGGTTGAGAATGCTCTACTCTTCAAGCTCTTCACTTCTATGGAGTTCATTTGAGCAATGGAGGAAGGAACCATGGAGTACCAAGGAAGAAGCTTCAAGAAGCCATGGAGGAACCTTGGGGAGGAGAAATCCCGTTTTTGGAGAGTGAGGGAGGGAAATGAAGTCAAAACTTTAGATTTGTGGTGTTTAAGGGTAGGAAAACTTAGTGGGGCAAGAGTCACTATCATGTGGTCTCTTTTAAATCTGATTTGGGCTTGTTTAATCCACTAAAGCACTCACTTAATCACACTTAAAACAAGTTAATGATGTTAGGTTATAAGTAATGAGGGTTAGGGAGGGTTAGGTGAGGTTTAGGAAGGGTTTGGATAGGGGTTTGAGTGCACAATTCGTCAAACAGTAAAACAAAGTGATTCTACCTCGGGGGACCATGCGGCCGCATGGCCCCTTATAGCATGCGACCGCATGCTAGCTTCCTCAGCAACACACAATTTTCTGGAGACCTTGCGGAGGCAAGGTCATTTCAACTTACGGCCGCAAGCCCGACAGAACCAAAATTACTCAAAATACCACCTAAAAGACCCCCAAACACTAAGCCAAATCAATGAGGCTTTAAACCTCAATAAAAACGAGTTTAAAAATCATCACAAATACCCTCAAACAACACACGAACAATCCGAACAAAGGAGGGAAAGAAGGAGAACTAAACGAGCGATTAAACCAACGATTCGACAATCATGCAAATGAGATTCTAAGCATATTAAGAGCTTTATGAATGACTTATAAATGATTCTAAAACATAGATAGACTAAGTAAACATGCTCATCTACATTAAGAATGCATGAAGGCAAACACACAATGCTCATGAAAGAATCCGGGGTGTTACAACGAATGAACTAGCAATCGTACAGGCAATGAAAGGAGACTTAAAGCAAGTCTAAAGGCTAATGAAGAATCTTGAGTACTTATAAGAAGTTGAACAACAACAGGGAGAATAAGAACTCCAAAGGAGAGACGATTACGCGACTCAATCCCCGAACTACGCGATAGAGACGAATGCTATCTCCAAATCTTCCAAATCATCAATAGACTTAAGGAACACCTCCAACTTGAATTATAATACATCTAAACATGTAAATCAATCATCATTTAAAGGTCTAGGACCAATCCGAGGTCATGAACACGATACGCAAGCAAACTCTCAATCGTGTCACATTCCGACTATCGTCGAGTTACGACTTGTAACTTTAGCAAGTCAACAACTATAGGACATCTCTTAACAGTGTTTGGATCTTGATGTGATCTCTCATACACATCTAGAAAATCTCACAAACCAATCATACAACCCACAAAAGAAGAATTGCGAGTATGGCACGCCAACCGAGCTAACGAAGGAGCGGGGTGTTACAGTTCGACTAGTATATGTTCCAAGAAAATGTGTGAGATCTTAAAGGTGCTCTTGAGGACTCAAGTTAGATGCAAGTGGAGTGACTAGATTAATATTTTTATGACAATAAAGTACGACAATATGCTTACTTCGAGTGGGAGTTTCCTAGTAGCATAAACATCGTATGGGTGTTGATATTGCTAATTTGGTGTGTCAACCAATGTGCTATATATGCATATTCAGCCCCATAGAGCATTATTAGGAAAGCAGTTAACAAAGTTTGATTGGCATGAGGGTTTAAGGAGGTTATTAAAATTTACATCTCTATTTTGTGACTCAATGTCCAGGAAATCATATTAATTATATGATTCAAATTAAGATTGATCTGACCACGTATGATTAAATTAACGGTTCTATGATCCTAAGAGGTGGTCCAGTGGTAGAGTTTAAGGTTTTACAAAATGTGAGGTTTCAGGTTTGATCAATTCTCATGCTCCCTTAGGGGAAAAGTCTACAAAAAAATGAAAAACAATTTGATCTTAAGTATATAAACTTATTGAGGTTTAAGCATCAGTTTTAAGGGGTTACGGCTGCTTGAATTGGTGTAACTATACAGTTTAATCATAGAGGAATTTCCTAATAACAAAGGTTAATTTGATCTATGTTTGTTAGACGATGGTTTCGTATAGTGGTCCACCCTTTATTTTTCCCGTTAGTTTGGCGCATCACTTCCTTTATGAAATAACAAGTGTTTAATAGGTATTGATGATGCAATGTAGTAAGAGATGTGTCCAGATTAGTAATTGTAACTTCTCCTACAAGAAATAAGATTCTTGTGTATTACAAAGAAATATACGTGCATAGGAAATTTTTCTCTCTCTAGAATAATTGCATCTCACCAAAATATTCCATTTGAGTCTGCATTGAAATATTTGGGATATGCGGTGTGGAGTCTAGTTGATATTCGTATTATGTAATTTCAATTTGACGGAAAATGAATTACGAATTATATTTTCATAACACAAGTAAAAAATCTTCTGTTTCGTTGTAGGGTACAAATCGCACTAGATAACTTGTGAAATTTTTTTTATAAACTCATCCTTTAATTAGAAAAGCTTTATGCTTTGAATATTTCAAACACCACAATAGCTATCCGCAAAAATAACATACTTCCTTTGTTTTAAAATAAATGTATTATATTCAAATATTCAATTTGGAATCTTTTCAAAATAAGTGTTTCCTATTCGTTTTTAGAATTTTTGTTGTAGAGGTGTACATGGTTCAGCTTGGTTCGGTTTAGGCTAAAACCGTGAATCGAACCATGCCCTCTCGTTTCCAAAAATCTCAAATCGAACTGAACCATCCAATGCTTGGAACCGAACCAAACCAAACCACTTTGGTTTGGTCGGTTCGGTTTCGTGGTTCGACAAAAAATTAAATTAATCATTTGTAAAAACATTAAAAAATTATACAAGTATATTTTAATTAGTAAATTAAGCTAATTACTAATTAGCATCAAATATTAATAAACAAAAAATCAAATTTTTCTTATATAAGTCATCAAACATGGTAATTGAAAATTTGAATCCAAGGTAATTGAAAAGTGAAAACATTAAAAATGAAACAATAGTAGCAATATATATATAATAAACTTATAAACAATTAAACAATCGGATATAAAATAAAATATTATATATATATATATAATTAATAATCAAATAATATTCACCTCGGTTTGGTTTGATTTGGTTCGGTTCGACTCGACTCGATTTGAACACAGGAACTACAAACCGAACTGAACAAATCGGTTTTTAGATTTTGAAAACTAAAACAGACCCGCGTTATACCGAAATCAAACTGATGTGGCAAAAGTGCACAGCTTGGGCCGTCCTTGGAATGGGTTGGATATCTGGGCTTGTGGACGCCTTCCCTGAGCCTGTCAAGATCACAAGAACACCTGAGTTGAAGTGCAAGGCAAGGCCTCGCGAAACCCCTCCGGCGTGAGAGTGAGTATCGAGTGATTGTCAAGAAGCAAATTGACAGAGTAACGAGGCTCAAGAAAGTGTGTGTACCTTGTTTGTGGATTATGGAGGGGTATTTATAGGCCTCAAGGTGGTTGAATCTGCCTAGGATTCGGTTTCCATAATCGCCGAGATAATCAAGGAGGAAATCCTTGATTTTAGGCGAAGCAGGCATTGACCGCTGCTAGCTTGTAGGAGTTGATAAGGTAAGAATTCTGCCTAAACATGGAAACCTTTGACTTGCCTTAGGAAGCAAGTTACCAGCGTCCCCAGCTTCGTGTATGCTCGAGCGAGCAAGGCTCTGCCCGGTTGTTGTTTGCTTGTTGATCTACGAACTTGTCGATCGAGATCGGCCCCTCGGCTCCGAGGCAAGGCCTGGGTGCCGACTAGGCAAAGTAAGTCCGATTCGCTTTCATGGCATGGATGAATCCGATCATGGCCCCCAGTCGGACAGGCAAGGCCTTTGCCCGCCCGAATGCGGCGTGAGTTATCTTTGTTCGGTGCTCGCCGTGCTGTCTCATCTTGCCGCCGTGCGCAGTGGGCCCCAGAGGTATTGTGCCCGTGGTTAGCACGTGACGCTAACTCGTGCCTTGCTCGTGACCCGGTTTGGGCTGGGTATATCAGTGGCCCCTAGCTTCCTGTCTGGCGAGTATTCATGCTCGGAGCGGGGAACGTTCAAGTTGGAGATCCGTACGGGCTTCAACACTTTGTGAATTTTTAAGTAATACAAGGAATTCAGTGAGGTGAACTTGAGGTGTGTCCAGGAAGCTTTTTGTCAAGGGCGTGACAGGCGCGTGGGTGAAAAAAAAGCGCGTGAGCCGTCAGAAGTCGAAGCAATTGGACGGGGCACGAAGCACGAAGGGCGCCTTTAATGCCCTCGTCATGATGGGCGCCTATTTCGGCGCCGCGGGCCTGAGCTCGTTTCCCCGCAACGCCATGTCCGGCTATAAAAGGCGCATCCCCCTTCCTCTTTTCTCTTTTTATTGCCTCAGAGATTTGCAAATCGCTAGAGAGAGAAATTTCTGCAGAGCTTCCACTGCCATTGTTGCCGCGTTTTTCATCAAACTTTGGTGGAGCCTTCTCCTTACTTCTGGTACCAGTTCACTGGTCGGCGCTTGAAGCATTCATATCAGCTCTGATTTTCGACCGTTCAACAAATAACAGTAAGCTCTTAATCCCTCTCTGTTTGTGTTTTGGATTTGTCTGGTTTTTGGCAGCTTTCTGCTTTCTTTCCTTCCTCTCTACCTGTTTTTATTAGGGTTTTAGTGAATAAGATTGCCCTTAGGTAGAGATCGAGGAATAAAACCCGTGGTCTTGCTTGCTAGGCGGGCGTGGCCCCTTTGGGTTGACCTAGACTTAGGGTTTCTTTCCTTTTTCCTTCATTAGTTTCCCGGGCAGAATTCTAATGGCCATCTTCCTCGATCTCTTTGTAGATGTCTGACATGTCCGATAACGACCGCGAGGCCTTCAGCTATGGTGGAAGGAATGACTCGCTTAGTAGCGAGAAGTCTCCTTCGATCAGCGTTGAGTGTGATGAAGGAGTCAGATCTGTGGCCGGGCCAACAGTTCGAAGGCGTATCGCGAACCCCGTGGTTGACATAGTCGATTCTTCCAGTGAGGAAGGTTCAGGCGAGGATAGTGTGACCGGTGGCTTTCTTTGTCAGGCGGGCTGAGCGACAGCGGCTTATATGCGGGGAGCTCTACGGCGAATAATGGTTGAACAAATAGACTTGGCTGGGGAGGCCGAGGCCGATGAGGCAGACAACCTGCCGCTTGCTTGCTCGGCGCTTAAGAAAATCGGCCGCCTGTGGAAGTGGCCCCGAGGAAGAAAACGCTTGGTCAGCACGAGTCCCGTCGCTTGCTTCCTAACCAAGAGGGTGGTTCTCAAGTGGCGGTTCCCGTTGAGGAAGTGATCGGGGAAGAAGAGGAGGAGGAGGAGGAGCCCGATTGGTATGTGAATGCAGATGAAATCCGTTATGCCGCTCACTGGGCCACTCTGGACACGGCGGACAAAGTGACGGCCTGGCTTACTTCTCTTGGCGTTGACAATGCTTATTACCGGGCGAGCAAAATGGACGCTCGGCCGAGTCGCTCTCTCCCCGAGTCGTGGAAATGAGCTCCTCTTTTTTGCTGATTTCTTTCGTGTCGGGCTACGTCTTCCGCTCGAGCCTTTCCTAGTAGACTTCCTATTCGAGACCAAGGTCGTCTCGTGCGACCTGATGTTGAACACAGTCCGTGCTATCACCGCTTTTACGGTGGCGAGCAGTGATTGGGGTTTGAGCCAGATATGTTTTTGCTTTATAAGCGTTTATCTTCGCCCAGAACACGGGAGGTAGGATAGGAGTGAGGCGAACTCCAATTTTTTGAAGTTGTTGTCGATGCCGGGAAGGTAGATTCTTGAGGGCGAAGGGTCTGTTCATTGAATCGAGGTTGGGCGCCGTTTATGCCCGACCCAGCAGCTTACATGAAGATCCCCAGGCCTCTAAGCAAGATTTTAGCTGGGAGAAGCGCTCGGTGGGCTGCGTTGAAGGTGGTCGTGGGCGTAATAGAAAACAGCGTGTCGGCCGGCTTTTGCTCGATCGAGGAGCCGGTCTGTAACCCGCGCTATTTGTGTTTGGTCGGGGTCATGCGAGCGAGGTTCCCCCAAGTGGAGCCCTTCTCGATCCACGTGCCCGAGAACCCTCACCCTTACTTGGATGATCGCCACTACCGAATGTTTAAGCACGAGTGTGTTGAAAGTGTCAACGTACCGGGACCGGGCGGCGATTGCCGACTGCTTTATGAGGATCGGATCGCTTGTTCCGCCGATCTTCTATAATTTCTGTTTTGCTCATATTTTTCCCGAATTCATCCTAATCTTGTTTTGCTTTGCCTTGTCTCGGGAATGAAGAATTTTGCCGTGTCAGGCAAATGAAGAAGGAAGCCGACTACTGGCAAATGACTTAAAGGTTAACCAAATGTGGAACCCGCCCAAGTGTACCATTCTCCGCCTCGCAAAGAAAACCCGGACTTGGGCGCCACAAGTCCTGGCCAAGGTCGCAGCCAAGGCTGCGTAGGCAACCTCAAGCGAGAGAGGCTGGCTATTCCCCGGGTACCACCGAACCACCTCGGCCGCCTCATCCCCGCTGGGCGCTCGGCCGCCAAAGACGCTAAGGCTAAAGGCAAAGGAAGAAAAGCCTACCCTCCAACTCTGGGAGGTTCGCCACCGAGGCTTGAGCCCTCGAACTCGCCCCCCTCGCCTCGAACGCGTGAGGCTTCTCAAGGCCCCTGGCCACGATGCTTCGCAACTACCACGGCCTCGCGCTGGTTAAAGAAATCTCTGGGATGCTCCTTACCGGGGGCGTTGATCCGCATGCTCGTGGGAGCCCTGAGGCCTAGTGGGCAAAGGCATTATAGAGCGCCCCCTGCGATGACCTTGTTCTGGATCGCTGAGCACGGGCGGCCACGCTCGTTGGGAACGTGGACTCGCCTCGAAAGGAGGTAAAGTAGTTGGCTACAATTTACTTTTCCTCTTTGTTTATTTCATGTTTTTGACTCTCCGCCGCGTATTGCCTCCACTCGTGCTAATCTCTACGACAGTACAATGAGGAAAAGGCCGCCAGTAAGAAGGCAGAGGCGCACAACCCGCCGGGCGAGTCCGTGAAAGAGAAAAATCGAGCAGTAGCTCGCCTCGGGCCGGCGAACT
>JABEVN020003127.1:0-19329 GCA_013146195.2 Codonopsis lanceolata | reverse complement strand
GGAGAAGGCTTGTACCGCAATGAAAGGAGTGGGCCATGGAATAGAAAGAAGCTTGAGATCAAACAAAATTTGAGGAGCAACTCAACAAGGCTGGCGTGGCGCCATGTGGGTAAAGAGGCGGTAGCGGCACCTTCTTTCTTTTATTTTTAGAAATTGCAACTTCCGGTTCGCCGTTATCATCCATTAAATCTGGTTGCCCTCTAACGTAACAAAAGCAATTCTCGTTAGTCCAATTAATTTGTAATTAATATTTTTAGGACATTATAACTTAGGGGTACGGATTTGAGGTGTCTACAACGTGCTAGTAGGTTTTGGCCTCATAAAGTTTTCGGCGCTGTTGTGGGAGACTACGCCAACAATTTTCAGAATTAATTGTTTTAGCCATAATTAAGTTTTAATTTATTTGCATTTAATTTCGTGGTTTTCAACTCTGTTTACTTGTTTGCCCTTCATTGCGGAAGTTTAGTGTATACCTGACACTAGATAGAGTAGTAAAGGACTTGAAGCATTCAACCACGAAATAGAAAGAACTCTTCGTCCAGTATTAGAAAGGAAGCGTGGTTGATAAGAATGTTCAAGCAATTGCAGCTTGAGAAGTAGTAGCATGGGCTGCGGCGTATGCAAGTGAACAATGGTATGTGACCTATGTGGAGGGAATGGCCATGCAAGTGTCGATTTCCAAGTAGGGACCCAATTCGCTAGACAACCGAGGATGCAAAATTTGTTGGGAATTTTCAAAAGCCATGCTCAGAATAATCCGTATTCTAACAAGTATAATCTCGGTTGGAGAAATCACCCTAACTTCTCTTAGGGTGGTAACCAAAACACTCAAGCACAACGTGCAGGTTTCCAACAGCAGACTCAAGCTCCAAATTCTCCACAAGAAATGAAATCTAACTTGGAGGATCTTCTCACCAAATACATAAGCACACAAATGAAGTTCGTCCACAGAACCAAGAAGCATCAATCAAAATTTAGAGATGAAAGTGGGGCAAGCTGGCAAGCAATCAAGGAAGAGCACAGGGGCCTCTCCTTAGTGACACTGAAAAAAGAATCCCAATGCGCAAGCCCATGCTATTACTTTAAAAGCAGAAGGGATCTAGTGGAGCAAGAAAAAAAATTCATGAACCACAAACTTGGGTAAGAAAAGAAAATCCCATGCTTTCCAGATGTTCCAACCATAAAAAGAGGTAAACTTGGGTGGTGTTATTGGATTAATTAACGTCAAACAACAACAATAGCATGCTTGGATTTAACAGGAACACCTAATAGAATACCCCAATATCTCTATCATGATAAACAGAAAGGGAAGAACAAGTCGAATGCGAAGCGTATTTGAATCCATTAATCAAGAACTCTTGATTTTGGGCGTGAGAATCCTGATTTGCTGATGAGATTCTTAATTTTCGGTATGGAACTTCCAAACGATCATTTTGTTGTGAGTTTCACACTTACAAATTCTGTTGAAGGAGAATAGAGTTCTATCCCTTCTACACATAACAAAATAGTCGTTTGGGGCCATACGCCCCCCCCCCCCGGGTTTACAAAAAGGTTTCTTCTTCAAATATTAAATTAACATATGGTAGTCCAAATATTTCCAACAGGTGTAACTGTTTCGAGGTACCTGATGAACATCCCTAAGTTTTTCCTTTAACCAAGAATAAATGCTCAAACCCTTCTCTTCAACCAAGAATCAAACATATTCCCCTCTTTTTGCTTTCCATCAACCATGGCAGATATGAAGACTGAAGACGTTTGCGTTCTGAATCAATGAGAGTTGGACAAAATAATGGAATTGCAATAAACATGAATTCATCAACAATATCATGAGAAAGCAGAGAAATGTTCTTCCGTTATAGCACATACAAAAAAAAGCAGAGAAACGTTCTAATAATTAATCACTATAAGATTCTAAATGCCACACAAACTGTAAAAACTCAATCAAGTGCTTTGTCTTACTCCACTCTACATTTAAACCATCGTATCCAAAGAAAAAATCTAAGCCATTTACTTCTCCAAAGATCAACTTATAACAATCCTGTTATCAACAATTTCACAACTTCACTATTGCCTTCATAGATTCTCCACTAAATCTGATACATCTGATAAAGAAGGCATCGAGAATATTATAATTTATAACTCTTCATCATAGTTTTCATTTACGGTTACCATTTCCACATCTACCATTGTCCAAGTGGGTATGGTACGAGCAACAACAAATGAGCCTTCCGAATGAGGCGCGTTAGATTGTGAAGAGTCTCCCTACACTCATGCATTGTAGAACTTGGTAGGCTTGCACTCATCACGCACCCAAACAATTTAAAACAATATGAAGATCCAGTTTCACTATCCATAGGTTCACTGTAAAAAGAAAAAAAAAACAGATTGTTCAAAGAAACAGCTAAGAATCAAAGATCAACTTTAGTTTATTAATTGCAGTCAACTGTGCGATTAAGTAAAAGCTCAAATATATTGTGAAAGGGAAAGGGAAACACATAATAATTCTCCTTATGCCAGGTTCACAAAAGTTTGTGTCTAGAACAACACACAATTCAACAAATTAAATGAAAATTTTTACATTACCTGATCAAACTCATTCACATACTTTACTTTATAGAAGAGGACTGATAGAAGAGATAGCTTGTGTCAAGATAGCTTGTGTGGATGGCCCAGTGTAGATATTCAATTTCCTTTGCGTACTGTTCAGTGTAGATTCAGCGACTGCAAAAGATGAGATCAACGGGAAAAAACTTCTAATGGAAACTCCATTTTTTTAAAACAAGAAAAATATTGGAAGCAACAATATATATATATATCCAAGCACTTACACCTACTACGAAGCCTCCACACAGAATCTTCATCTTTGGTGCACCTCCTCCCTTCGGCAAGTATACTTACTGTCTTGATAGAAGTAAAACCTCCAGATGAGCTAATTGTCTCGTAATCTGAATATGTGTTTAATGAGCTTACTGTATGGAGAGAAGTAAATTCCCGAGATGAGTTTGTTGTCTCGCGACCTAAAGATGTGCTTAATGTGTTATAAGTAAAAGTATTGTCCTCTTCTGCACAAATAGGAATCTTTCCTTTCGCCATAGAAGGTTTCACATTGGATTCATTCAAGTAACCAATCTCCGTAAATAAATCATTTTCGATACCCCCTGTAATGACCTCAAAAAATTTTAAATGCTGCTTCAATATCGTCAATATTAAGGATAGGAAATTGTGGAGATCTCTATTATGACTCTTGTCTGGGGGAAGAAAGAACTCAAGAACATAAGCATGAATTCCAGTGGCAATACTTTGTAAGCAAACAGCGAAATGACCTGTGAGTTTTGTCAAGCATGCAAAGTGTGCCCAAGGATAGTCAATTATGCTGAGTTGGGTCACATCCCTACAGAAGCATGGGTTATCCATGTGGAACACCTTGCCAACATTGTGACGACCCGACCCGGACTCCAATGCGAAATCCCAAGGTCGTGCCGCCAAGACAAGCTAAAAGACGGACAAGCACCCGCTAAGCATAGTGGTGCGAGTCAAGAGTTGAACCAACAAACTCTAAACAGGAATGTAAAGCCATAACGGCAAAACCGAATAACCAAAAACTAAAATCTGCGGAAGCAAATCATAAGTGGGACCAAAGCCTATAATTATAAACTAGGGAATACAAGGCTGAGAGACGACTATCTCTCGACAAATCTACGACTCGCGTGACGCAACATTGCGCACGTACAACAAACCATCGGCAACCTAAGGCCGGCGAATCAACAGAATACCAACCTGATAAACAACCACTCGACGGCTACAACATGCCGGAGGGACAAATCAACTAAACGGATAAGATATTGAATACTAACAACTAAACCAATGTCTCACGACTAAAGTTGTCGGAGACAGAAATAACAATAACATAATACTAGAACTTGCGAGCTAAAGCCTTGCTCGGAAAGACAACAGAATAACCTCTAAATAAATACAATAGCTCAACCAAACAAGTCGGCTCCCAAATTAACACGATAATATAATGCTAACATAACTACCCAAGTAAAGTTTACATAACTTTACGTCCGTGTCTCACAAGATATAAAATACAATAATAACAATAATAATAACTCCAAGCTATTGCCCCGGGAAGACCACGCTAGCTAACCGACAAGCACCAAGGCTGCGTGCACTAACGAGCTTCTTTGCAAAAACTAAGGAAAACAAACACACGGAGTGAGTCATAATGACCCAGTAAGTTACTAAATGCAAATGCATGGCATAGCATGACGTGGCATGGCATAATGCACAAGCATATGTAAATCGTGGTATCTTAATAGCATACCAACAATAAACCACATAGCATGTTATCTTTCATATGAGTGCTTATACATAAGCACGTAAAACCAAGACCTGGGCCTAGCCCTCAAATGATCACAAATTTACACTTAGCACGTTATTCACATAAGTGCGAGTATTAAACATCACAATAGGATATGATATGGGCCCGCCGCTACGTAGCTCCCCGCAAGAAACACATTATACGGGTTTGTGACTACGATGCTCGTGTCTTCGCATCGATATATCGAAGCTCCGCCGGTGATAGCGAATGACGCACTTATTGATACGGCAGTGGCTACTTCCCCATTGCGGCCTACAATGGAGGGTGTGAGGTCTGTGTACGGCGATCCATAGCGAACAATCGACGATTCGTATAGAAGCGATGTATCGCCCCACCCTGACATAAAAATCAAACCAAATAGTGCCAGCTGGACTTAATGCAATGCACAAGTAGATGTTTACTCGTAAAGACCAAATAAGGATCGGATTCGACAAGAGCGAACCCGTCCGACCAAATGCTCACGTATGTATTTACTCAATATAAACAAATAAGGAATGAATTCGACAAGAGCGAACTCATCCAACCAAATAAGTTATTATTCTTTACCATAAATCAATCAAGGCAAATACATTGCTCACAACCAATTAATCTTAAAAGATCTCAAGTCAACAATTAAATCAAGAATAGTATAAACCCACCAAGAATCATATTATGAGGTCTATAATGATCCTCTATATGAAATCAACCAAAGACTACACCATAGTCATAACCCACAATACGTTCATGCGCAACCGATCATTTCCCAAAAGTGAGAATTAACCCAATAATTATCTTTCAACCATACTCGAGACCATAGGTTGGCCTTTAATGTACCGTACTCTCCCGAGCACGCTTCCAAATAAATCCCCTAATAAATCTCTATAATATAAGTGTCTCTCTTGGACACAAATCGAGATGCTCGGGTGCTCACCATCATAACCAACCAAAACCCGAACATCGTAGGAATTCATCCCAACGTTTCTTAACATGTTATTTAACTTGTAACGACTCCGTTGAGTCTTAGCACTACACTTCATTATTCATATGAATCATAAATCCCCAAATTAACACTCCATTCAAATATATGACAAAACACTAAAATTCATTCGGCTTGATTCCCAAGCCTAGAAACCCAAGAACTAATCGTAATCATAATCTCACTCGAAGTTTAGAAACTGAGTGCACCACAATCAATATCAAACGAAACCCATACATCGTAGGATTTCGACCCAAGTTCACTAACACATTATTGGACTTATAGTGACTCCGTTGAGTCTTACTATTAAGTTTCATTATCTACACTTTCCATAAATCCCAACATTATCATCCTCTTCAATTACCACATCTTCTAAAATAATTCGGGCTTGATTCCCAAGCCCCAAAATTCATAAAAACCTAAACAAAGGGATAACCCATCTCTCCCAACGCACATCATCATTCAAATCATCCTACACATTGATATTCACTTTAATTAACAACAATTTCTCTAATAATTCGGGCTTGATTCTCAAGCCCTAAAATTCATAAAACTCAACATAAATCACAACCCATGTTTTACAACCCATAATAACATTCAAATCATACTAGTCATGTTATTAACAAGTTCACACTTCCAAAATTTCACAAAATAGGCATACAAAGCATACAAGGTGTTCATTGCCCACAAATAGCACATATATTGTTTTCCTTAGGGCCAATGAACCAAAATAAAAAGAAGGTAACTTACTTGTTCTACACCAAAGAAAGCAAAGGAAGAAATCAATCGGTTGAAAACGATCCTCTTGTCGAGCTCTACACTTTTGATGAAGGAGTCTTGGGCAAATGAAGAATGGATGAGGGAGGATGGAGATGAGAGCTTCAAGAACTCAAGAGAACTCCATGGGAGAGGCTAACCACGTTTTTGGAGGAGAAGGGTGAGAAATGAGGTCACAACATCAGATTTGTGGTTTAAGTATGGTCAACAAGTGAGTGGGACATGTGTCACCACAATGTGGTCTCCATTCTAATCTGATTTGGTGGCTTAATGACCCACTAATGAACTCTTAATCCATCATTACAACTAGTTAGGGATGTTAGGACTTAAGTGGGAAGGGTTAGGGAGGTTTAGGATAGGTTTAGATAGGGGGTTAAGGTGTACAAGTCGTCCAATTCCAAAACAGGGGAAAAATCCCGTAACAGCAACCTGGGGTTGAGGCGGGCGCCTCAACCCTCTCCATGCGGCCGCCTGGGCTCTGCCCTGCACAAAGATGCTCTCAGTACTTGAGGCGGGCGCCTCACAAGGTGCCAGGCGGGCGCCTCGGCCTCTGAACCTCCAAAACTTGGTCCAAACATGTTCTAAATGGTCCCAAACTTATGGGCAACCATTCTAGGGTCTAACCCAACTCAAAACAAGTCAGAAACACACCCGAAGAACTCCCGAAACAACTCGGAGCGAAACCGAGAAGGGGTGCAACAACGTGCAACCGGAACGACGAATGAACTCACAATCGAACGAGCAATGAAAGGAGACTTTTAAGGCAAGTCTAAGGGCTAATGAAGAAGCTTAAATACTTCTAGAAATCTGAATAACAACTATGGAAATAAGAATCCCAAAGGAGAGACGATTACGCGACTCGATCCTCGAACTACGCGATAGAGACGAACGCTATCTCCAAAGCTTCCAAATCATCGATAGACTTAAGGAACACCTCCAACTTGAAGTCTAATGCATCTACACATGTTAATAAACCATCTTAAAGAGGTCTAGGACCCAAACCGAGGTCACGAACACAAAACGCAAGCAAACCCTCAATCGCGTCGCATTCCGACTATCGTCGAGTCACGACTTGTGACTTTAGCAAGTCAACAACTATATGGAGTCTCTTAATAATGTTTTGGTATTAATATGGTCTCTCATACATATATAGACCCACTCGCAAACCAATCATATAGTCAACAAAGGAAGAAGTTCAAGTATAGCACGCAAACCGAGACAACGAAGGAGCGGGGTGTTACAAACATGGCCTTGGCCCACTCTTATGGGTAGAGAATATCGCACTACTGATTTACTAGTGCTTGTCTTCTTCTTGCATTGTCCTTGCGACACGACTTTAGGATTCCGTTCCAGAATCTTGGTCGGGTCATCACAGTTGGTATCAGAGCTTTTTTTAGCTATAAGCCAGGATAGGATCCATTGCCTAGGTTGGGCTTGGTGTGTCGCCGAGTATTTACTGTTGAGTGTTCTGGTTAGTGCCTTACCAGCATGTTCTTTTATACAAGTATAGGACTTGGATTACTAAGTTCAGTTGGTCTGGATTGTCGTAAATGCAAGTTTGTGTCTGTGAGTATTACATTCCTCTTATATCATCTTTAAGTTGCAGTTATACCATGTGTGTGCTGATGCCTTGTAGAGCTATCATTCCTTGTCCGTGTGGGTTATCAGACAAACTCAGTTTGTCGATCCCAAGAGTGATCGTCGATGTATTCATTAGTGCCATTGACCGTTGTTACACGTTTCATGAGCGGAGTGGATAAGCCTTCCATAGTACCTGTTGTATTCCGTAATCGCTATATAGGTATATATAGTTATGGTAGTACTTGACCATTAATCCCTGCATTGTTTAGTGTTGGAGAATTGAGTACTCTTTCCCTAATGATTAATTTCCTGGTAATGGAGGACTGCTCCGAGAGAGGGAGTATTGTCCTGACTTCATGATGAGACTTGGTGAGTAACCGGTAGGTGATTCCGTGACTTATGATTGGATTAGTAATTGTCAAACCGTACACGATTTGACCCACAGTAATTCGAGGTCTACTAGTTAGTAACCATTTGCTACCTAGGGATGCATAAGCTATTGTGCTTCCTTATTGTTAATCTAATACATTAATAAGAGTATGAATATCCCATACTTGGTATATCTGCATAGTAGATTAATATGCTATGTACATGATATTGATTGCCATGCCTATATGTAATTATATTATATGTACATGAGACCATGATAAAGGATGCTACTATGTGATTTACGAACACCCCGCATCCTATGCGACGAAAGCTTTTAAAGTCACTTCAGAGGGCCCCTGACTTGATTATCAAGAGGTCTTCGTCGGAGAACTAGGATGGTATGATGTAGGATAAGAATTGACTAAACCCATTACCAAATGGAATGGAACAGAAAATAATGTATTGTCATACTTGTACAATTATGTGCATGTTGTATATGAAAGTGTTGCTACTGATAAGGTATTTTACTATGTGCAAATCTTATGTAAAGTGTTGAGATTGTGTGACTTAATATTATAAGTGTTACACATGAATACTATTAGTATCTTTGAATGACTTGCTTACTCCTGATTGAGAGGCGTTAAACCTCGGCAGCCACATTTGATCGAGTTACCAAAGGTTGCTCCTATGTTGTTGTACCTTGTCGAGGGTCAGCAATGACTCAACTTTGAGAATGATTTGAGTTGGTGATTGACTGTTACCCCGAGATGAAAGTCACCCCTTGAGGAAAGTCTCGATTGTTTTATAGACCAAAATTTTGATCTTGAGATCAGTAGTAGAATTGTGAATTCGAGGACGAATTTTCTTTTTAGGTGGCGAGGATGTGGCCCCGAACCTTCATGTGCTTGATTTACTTGTTGTGTGTACCAAATGGCCGTTACACCTCGTGCCTGACTTGATAGGAGAATCTTAAGACGTGTAGGTAGGCCATTTAGAGGCCTATACTTTAGTTCTTTATGTTCCTCAAGACTTTAACTTGTTTAAGTAACAAGTCGTAACTCGATGATAGTCGGAAGCCGACTCGGTTGAGTGTTCTCGCGTGATTCTCTCTTGTGACCTCAATCATAGCCTAGGTCATTACTTAAGTATCTTGACTAGACTTTGAGTATTATACTTCCTAGGGAATAGATTCCCTAAGACTAATCTTGCTTTGATGATTAACGCATCACATTCGTTTATACCGCGTTGCGTGAAACCGAACCTCGTGTATGTCGCATCTTTTGGGGTTTCTATACTCGTGTATCATTATTGGACCTTATAGGAGTACTCTAGTCCTTATCATAACCCTTCTTGTATGAGTATAACTTCGATCTTGGTCATAGTATGCTCGGTTGAGAGTTTGCAAGCATTGTTGCTCAGTTTGATGATCTTTTGACTCTTAGGGTCTCTCGGTTTGTCTTCCCTTGCCTCGTTTCATGTCTTTGAGACTCGTGAGATGTTAACTTGAATCCTAGACCTTTCCTACTAGTCCTTAACATGTTTTTGAATGTTTATTCATGTTTGTTTTATCTTCGTTTAACTCGTGGTTGATCGTTTGATATTCATTGCGAGTATTTCCCTTTGTTCCTCCTTGTTTCAGGTGATGTTCGGACATGTTTTGAGTGTGTTAAACATCCTATATGATTTGGGGTTTCATTGGACACATTTGGGACTTGTTTTCAAGTCATTTTGGTCATCCAACTTTTGTCCAGTTGCAAGCGAGCCCATTTTTTGGATGGATATTAGATTCAACCGTTAAGTTAAATCAAATATCTATTTTACCCTTCTAAATATTAAGGGAGGAACAATTATATTCATAAAGGGTTTCAATTGTAAATAATAGAACTTGGGGGGTTTTAACTGGAAAAAAAACAAAAGGGAGGAACAATTATAATTAAAAAGGGGTCCAACTGTAAATAATAAAACTTTGGTTACAGATCTGGGTTCATCTTCATCTTCCCACAACATTTGCCATGAACACCATCCATTACTTTCACCAAATCAAACACACACACACACACACACACACACACACACACACACACACACACACACACACACACACACACTCTCTCTCTCTCTCTCTCTCTCTCACACACACACACACTTAGACACGTATACTCTCGGTTTCACGATCTCCCTCTCACGTCTCATAGAAGCAATGAGCTCGACTCCAGCCGACTCCTTATCTTCTACAGCACAAGAACCAAGCTTCGCCATCTTCTACCATAATCGCCGCCCCTGCTTCAGATCCGGTGAGCCTACTTTTCCTTCCTCGATTTCTCCCTCCATCCTTCTCACTTCTCGAGCGAATCTTCATCTCCACCCCAAAGAATTCACTCCAGACCAAGACCACTGCCTTTTAGATGGGGTTCCTAGGAACCTAAATATATGAAGTAGTTGTTGAAACTCCAAATCACCAGGGAAGAAATCTTGCCTTCTAGCCATTTCAGCAAAGATACAATCGACGGACCACATGTCGACGCCAGTAGAGTTATGGATTTGATCCCAAGAGTACCTCAGGATCTTTGTACCACAGTGTTACAATCTCATGGGTGTAACTTTTGAGAGGAACAGTAAAAGCCCTCCCTAAACCCAAATCTATGATCTTGAGTATTCCTTTGTCTTTATCTACCAGAAGATTTTGTGGCTTCAGATCCCCGTGGAGGACACCGTGGCCGTGGCAGTGAGCGATGCTCTTGCACAATTGGAACAAAAAGGATTGGATTTGGGAGGGAGGGAGGGAGAGGAGAGGGATTGGGCCCCTTGCGATCGGAATCAATGAACTTTTTAAGATTGGTATCGAGGTACTCTTAAGAGCCACCAACTGGCCACTTTGCTTGTCTTCCATTTCTCTGGCAACGGTGGGTGAAGTAGGGAGCGTATTTTGAATAGAAATGAAATAGGTCGGAGGAATGATTGGGTGCAACTGGATTATGTGTTTGCAACATGTTTAGATGTTGAAGATGAAGATAGAGTATATTTACATTTTTACCCCTACTTTTTAAACTAAGGACATGAAATTTCTTTTTTCTATTGGATCCCTTTGAGTTTCTAAAATCACACAAAGTTTTAGTATTTACAGGGGCAAAAAAGGGATTTCACTTAAATTTAACGTTTTGGGCTAACGTCATCCAAAAAATGGGGTGACTTGCATCATAACTAAAGTTGGATGGCTAAAATAAATATTTCAAACTTTCAGTGGCCGAATTGCAAAAAGTGGGAAAGTTGGGTGGTCCATTTGTGTGTTTTGTCTATTTACAATTTACACTAAACACAAGAAAAATTACATATTGAAATATTTTAAACATAACAACTAGCTAATTAAAAGTCTACATTTTCACAATAAATAGAAATACTATTAATTTCACTACGCAAACTAAAAATAAGGGTATATAATATTAGGGGTGTAAATCTGAACCACCGAATCAATGAATCGAATCGAGCGATTTGGTTCAGTTTTGAAGTCAGAGTGGTTCGGTTCGGTTTGGAAAAATAAAAAATTGAGTTGTTCGGTTCGGTTTACGATTTCTTATGTCCAACCAAATCGAATCGAACTGCCCTTCTAAATATTTTTTTATATTATAGATATAATATATATATGTATATATATATATATATATATATATATATATATATATATATATATATATATATATATATATATATATATATATGTGTGTGTGTGTGTGTGTGTGTGTGTGTGTGTGTGTGTGTGTGTTATATAATCCCTAATTACTTATTTACTTTTTTATATTTTTAATTATTCCTTTTTGTTTGACATCTATATACCACATAATCAATACCGTTCAATACACAAAAAGAACCATAAATCTAATTACTGTTCAAAGTTGAAAAAACATTAAACATTCTAGCCTATTTGTTTTGTTTATTGGTACTGCTCTTTAATCATTGAAATTGATTAATTTTCTTAAAAGTTTCTAGTATCTTTGATAATTTATTAGGGTGCTGCTATTGGTTTCTGCCACCTTCCAAGTTGATTAGTTCATTTTTTTTTGAAACCATAAAATTGAATCGAGTGGTTTGGTTCGGTTCCAGACTTCGCGAGGTTCGGTTCGGTTTGAGAAATTTTGGAATCGATAGGATGGCTCGGTTTGCGGTTTTAGCCCAAACCGAATTGAATCGAGTCACTTACACCCCTATAGAATAGTGCATTGAGTTTTAACTTTACAACATGAAATTTCTAGTAAAATGAATATGGATACCTTGTTTAGGCCATTTGAGTTTGTGCTCCCCTTGTCTTGCTCCCCTTGTTGTTGTTGTTGTGATTGTTGTTGACTTCGGCCGGAACCGAAGCAAAAACTATGAAGTTAGTAGTTGTGGTATCGTTTTCAAATTGTTTTTGTTTGACTGGGTTTCCTAGAATGAGCTGAGAAAGAGAAAGAAAGAGAGAGAGAGATAGAGAGAGAGAGATAGAGAGTTGTTTTGTGTGTAAGATTATATATTGTGTGTTGTGGGAGAGGGCCGGTTGTAGAGAGGGAGAGGGATCGATGGAGTGTGTAAGATGATAGAGGTCGAGATTAGAGAGAGTTCAAAGGAGAGGGGAGAGCCAAATGAGAGAGTTGTGTGTTGAGAGATAGAGAAAGAGGGGGTTTTACTGAGAGAGATGGTTGATTTATTGGAGAGGAGAGTGACGAGGAGTAGGGGAGTAGAAGTAGGCCTGACAATTGGGTGAGTTAATGGGTAATGAGTTGTAATTGTCATGCCTAAGTAGAAGTGATGATTATGGTGAGGTGTGAGCCGAAAATGAGGGGGTGGTTTGGGAGGAAATAGTTCAATACGGTCATTTGACTCATCCTTTTATCTTTTATTATAGCTTTGACCCAAAAAAACTAAATGCCCCAAAATTCGAAACAACTTTCTCTTTCTCCCTCGCACACTCTCTGCCACTTCTCTCACAGTCTCACTCATTTTCCCTCCTGTCTTTTTCTCTCTCTTGTCAGTCTCCCTCACATTGCCAACATCCGCGTCCTCTCTATCGCCAACATCCGCGTCCTCTCCATCGATGATAAGCGAGCTCCATCTCCAATGTCCCCCTCTCACTCTATATGTTAAAGCGCCGTGATCTCCATTTTCGGTCAAAGCCCTAAACTACCTTGCTCATCTCTCTATTTTCTATCCTAGTGATGATGGACGCATGAGTCGATTAATCAACTCATGATGTAGTCTTTACATTATGTTAAAAAAATCCGACAAAGACTAACTCATCATTTTCTTCAAAGTCTGATTCTTCATAGGAGGATTCAGAAGATAGATTAATGGGGCTAATTTGACCATAATGTTCAAAACAGTTTTCTTCTGCCTCACTTTCATCAGAGGAGATTTCCATGTGAATAGGTGTATGGCATGCATAGCAGAGCTGATTACAAAGGATTTCTATGAGAAAAATCTGAAATAATTTGTGCAGAACAACTTTTGTACATCAATACAATGAGGCAACTTTAGGGAGTGAACATGTTTCATAATCTTAATCTGGAAAAATAATCTTCCCCTGATGGAGGATTCAAGTCAAAATACTCCAAGAAAAGTAGTAACAACTTTCTTGTACCAAATAAATTACTTTCTCCATCAATTAAAAAGAAGAACCAGAGTATTTCATGGAATAAAACACAACAAAATTGGCTCATTGTTTTACAGTGGAAGGAAAAACACAAAAATTACAGCAGAGGAGTAAGTCAAAGGTACTAGAATGTCTCAACCAGTATGCAAAATTGCATGTTGGATCACAAGTATACTGCAGAGACGAAGTGGTCACTTTAATCTCTGTTTCTGTAGACCAGAACTGATTGAAGACCCAAAGCTCTGCGTAATTGCATCAGCCGAGATATATCTCTGCCTCCATGCTAGGTTTAAGGTTTGGCCTGTAGATTACCAGAAGAGCTACAACTACAACTCTAACGAGATGGATCTAGCGTATGCTTGTTCTTGCCTTCAAAAACACTATAATTCCATCATTTCCAAACAACTAAATAAAACAAATACTGAACTGGCATAGGACAACCCGATTTCTGATAGGCATTATCGACTGTGCACCAAGGAAGACTGTAGTAACAGATTCCACTGATTCCCTGTGACGTCTTGACCTCGCACGAACTCTTGGATACAATCTGAATTCTACACATGATCACAAAAATTGTTCGTAACAAAGAAATGAAAAAATCAGCCCATGAAAGATGACAACTGACTATGGATGCAATTATGTATTAATCTTATAAAATCATCACAATTTAAGAAATCATCCAGAACAATTAACAAAGTACAGCGATACGATGATGCAACATTAGGGGTTGAACATGTATCATAATTTTAATCTGGAAAAATAATATTTTCCAAACAGAGGATCCGATTCACAATTTCACATCGAAGTACTTGAAGAAAAGTATAAACTTTCTTACACCAAAAGAAAAGAAAGCTTACCTCTGAAATGGAATCAATCCCACATTAAAGAAACATGGTTTAGACTTGTAGAAACATGTAATGCACATCGTAGTTACATTTCGTAATAATAGGTCAATTTATTCCTTGGTAACTTAAAACAATTTTTTATAATACTAATTTTTAAATAAAAAATTAGTGAAAATGATGAATGAGTACATGGGACCAAACACCATTTCAAATTACAGAGGAAGCAAGCAGTAAAAATCATTGATCCAAACCTGAGATCCAATTCTTGTCTTAATCTTTATACAGCATAAATACAAAAAGACCCAAAAAATAAAGTAAAGCTTAAAAAAGTACATTGATTAATATAGTTTATCAATATTTACTACTGTATTATTTTACAGTATCTTTTAGGTATGTTTTTCACAATGTAATTCTTTTCTATGACCCAATGTGCCTGATTAGGTAACGTAAGCTGCATCAAACTGAAATTTCAACTTTATAGATGGAACAAAATTCATATTTGAGCTGCATACACTCAAGCTTGGGTTATTCACATCATGGGTGGAGTTGAACTCGAGATAGGATTGAGCCTATTACTATTAATGTGTCGTATCATAAGAGAGAACTATAACCGATAAATGCACATAATTTTAGTATACTTAATACAAATCAAGCTTTGTGACTTTTGGTTCAAATCGAGTTGTAAACGAGTCATGCTCAAGTCAAATTTGAGCTAGCAATCTTTCTTTACAGCCTCATGGATTGCCCGGAACTATCAAACATGACAATCCATTGATAATAATACAATCTGAAGTCTACACTAATATGAAGTCAATATCGAATTCAAGCGGTCAATATAGTTACCGAGTTCACTTGGTCACAAAAATTGTTCATATCAAAGAAATGAAAAAAATCTGCCCCTGCAGACGACAACTAACTGACTGTGTATATGCAAATAATGTATTAATCTTATAAACTAATAACATTTTCAGAAACCATCCAGAATAATTAACACTACTACATAAAATTAATCATCCAGAACAGCACATAATATAGGAAAATAATAGTGCTGGAATTGAAGTTTAAAGAAATCAGTATGATTTCTTATATTATATTTATATACATATATATATATATATATATATATATATATATATATATATATATATATATATATATATATAACGAGTACCAAGAAAGTCTCAATCCATTAGCAGATCACAATTGAGCTAGGGACTGAAAAGATTGGAGTTTCACAGCGATGGTACAGAGTAGGGCTGACTACAAAGGATTTCTATGAAACAAATTTGAAAATAGAGTGTAGAACAACTCAAGTACAGCGATACGATGAGCAACTTTTGGGTTCAACATGTATCGTTATCATGTTCTTTATCTTGAAAAATAAAAGTATTCTCCAAACAGAGGTTCAGATTCACATCAAAATACTCAAAGAAAAGCAAAAAGTTAGGAAAGCTTTCCACAAAAATAGAATCAATTCAACTTGAAAGGAACATGGTTTAGACTTGTAGAAACAAGTAGTTAATACGCATCCTTGTTACATTTTGTTCTAAGAGTTAGATGAATGCAATCCCAAATGACCAAACAAACCCCCAAGTTACAAATAACGAAAGAGATGGAATAAGTTTGACAATCACTGGCTTAATCAATAATTTTGTCAACACAGAGGTTAAGGTATGCCTAGTCTACACAAGAATTTCATTCGTTCAGCTTTGTTCATACACAGTTGAAATGGTGATAAACGGCTTCAGAATTCAGAAATGAATCATAGAGAAAGCCTAGAGTCAAATGTATAAGATTATTTGTGTAGAAGAAACAAACACGTGAATCAGGGATAGAAAATGGACTATATTCGTCTCAACTAGAATGTGTAATTGCACATTTGATCAAAAATTATATTGCAGGGATGAAGTGGCCACCTTAATACCTGTTTCTATGAGAACTGATTGACGACCCAAAGCTCTGCAATATTGCCAATTTATCCTATAAAGTCATAACCATTTCAGAAATCATCTAGAACAATTAACAGTGTACTATAAAATTAAACACAAATTATTTAGGAAAAGAATAAAGCAGGAATTGAAGTTTGTGTTCATCCATTACGTGTCATTGATTCTGAGACAATGAAGTCGGGACAATCCAAACAGGGCGAGTGTAGGCAGAGCCGGAGTAGGGACCGGTGTAATAAGGTACAATAGTGGAGTCAGTGAGATCAAAAACACCCACGTCCCCAGCATCAATCCTTTTGCCATCAACCCATATGTTGATAAATTCATCAGTACTAAAATAGATGCAATTGGGCTTGAAGGTGTAGTTGGGGGTTGCTAACAGCAAAAGACCTGTATTATAGCCAAGGAAAATGGAATGTTGGTCTAAGTCATTGATCTCCAACCACCCACCAGTAGTAAAATCCATCTTGAAAACAAGAAACCCCCAGGTTTTGAAGCTGTACCATCTGTTATAATCGTCCAGATTAAGTACCTGCAATAGTAGACCTTCGAATTTGACCAAGTGTCTTTTATAGTCAAGATTATCCATTAGGGGATAAGAAATAGGGTCCATAACAGGTTTCTCATCAGGGCTGCTATAAATATTGAACTCCCAAATTATCCCAATATGATTGACGGCATAGAATTTATCTTGATAGAATATAACATCACGAAAAGGATTGTCATTGGATTCAATGGATTGCCATGATTTGGCTCCTTTTTTCGTATAAGCTAGCTTCATAGCCTTCCTTAATGAAGTATATATGGCAACGGCAATGAAATCCTCCTCTCCGGGTGATTGGGATTTGGTAGAAGACAGAATTACCTTGTCGACATAATTGTCACGCAGATTCAAAATGTCCTCTTCTTCGGGATTATCAACCATGAAATCGTCTAATGAAAGCATCGACGGCAAATCAATCTTCGCACGAGAGAAGGGATTTAGAATGTACACATCACAAGCCGCGTCAATCATTACAACCCAACACCCACTCGACCCGATGCATCGACTCCCTCTGCTTTTGGGTAACTCGAGCGAAACGTTCCTTTCCATAGGCGCCGACGAAGTCACGGTCGTCCGACTCTACTTTCTCAGTCAGCATCAGCCATGGGGGATTGCGAGGCAGATAATTGATCTCCGATTTGGCTAGAGACGACCAATTCCGGCAAACCCCACTGAATCTAGCACGATCTGCCGCCGTGTCAAGCCGTCTGGCTATTGCAATCAGCAGATCCCTAGTTAACGCCGACCAACTCCCCATCTCCTTCCGGCCTCTTCCTCTCGAACGACTTACCCTACGGTTTGTTTAGAATACGTCTCCCTATCAACACCTCATTTTCTCTAAATTAACCTCAATTAGCGCTCCTTTGGCTGGAAATGAAAGATGGTAACCGGAACTGGAGAGATGACCGGTATCAGTAGAAGGTTGCCGGAAACGAAGATGAAGAATGGAGCTAGGAAAGAATCGACTAGAGACGAGGCTGGAGACGGACAGAGGTGGAGGATACAATGAATTTTGAAGCCCTAAACTTGATTTTCTCCGAGTTAAAGTGAGCCCCAGGTAGAAATTCGGGTGAGGACTGAGGAGCTATATTTCAGCGGCTGCCACTGCTTGAAGTGGTCGGAGATGAAGCTGTGATGAACCGGCGGGTGTTGAGATAATTGCAAAAAAAACCCTGACCTATTTTGTGTTTTGCAAAATTAACCTCGTGTATTGATTTTCACCAAATTGAACCTCCACCTATTTTCATTTTTACAATTCAAACTTTCCGTCAAAGTGGTGTTAATTTTTTTAACGGGATCTTTGAGTTAGGCTGCCATGTTGGCAGCGTGAATCTTCAGCATCAAGCGATATTTCCTGTTTTTTTTTCATTGCAAATTAAACTCTGTACATTTGTTTGTCTTACAAAAAGAACCTTGGTCAAACCGTAGTTTATTTCCCGCCATTTCTATTGCAAATTAAACCTTATACATTTTTTTTCTTTTTGCAAGATGAACTTTGGTCGAATTACTTGTTAACTCCCGCCTTTTTTATTGCAAAGTAAACCTTGTATATTTTTTTTGTGCAACATAAACCTTGACAGGAAACCAGATTTTTGATATATATATACTCATTTCAAAAGTAAATTCTAAAAATTTACGCCGGAAACTACACATTAAACCAATATAAATAATCAAGTCTATTGTTTTTTCGTAAACTGTACGCCGGATCAACTAAAACGATTATTTAGGAACGTAGGAAATATATAAGTTTGCTCTGAAATTGACTTTTCTAAATAACATGGCTATTGATATCTAAAAATTTTATATAGTGGTCCTTTAACTCAATTTTAAGCATCATGTTAGTCCTCTTACGTTATTTTTAAAAGCAACGTTAAAATTTTTTGTAAACAACAATATTACCGCACTTGTTGAGCTAAGTATGATATCTACTTTGCCAAAAATAAGCTAAGAATAGTTTTTTTTTTCAAAAATAATAATGTAAAACACTAACTTTTAATAAAGGCAAACCCAAGTTACCCAACGGCAAAAATATAACAAAGATATAAAGTAAAACTATGGTTTACCGTTGATTCAATCCTAAAATAAAGAGAATAAATGTACGCCTTGCAATATCCATCGGCGCTACCTCCATGGCCACGCTTCCATACAACGGCTTCCATTGAACAGAACCCCGGCGGCCTTAGGCGCCATCTATATGGACTCGAACTTGGCACTCCATTTGAAGACGAATTGAAATCGTGAGCGTTAACACCCTTGTAAGGGAGAAAAGGCATACAACGACCAAATCGCTTTGAATTTGATTAAGAAATGG
>JABEVN020003126.1:0-19327 GCA_013146195.2 Codonopsis lanceolata | reverse complement strand
GTTGATTATCTATGAGTATTGATGTGGATTGGTTGGAGATACTTGGAGGGTGCTTTTGTCTAATTTTGTTTTAGCTTGCAAATATGATGTGAGCTTGATTAATATGTTTTATATGCTTAATAGAGTATATTAAACTTTGCTATATGAATTGATTATGTATTGAGCTTGAATGACAAAGATGCTTAGAAGGGATTTTCCCAAATTGTGTTTTGGCTTGTTAAACATGATTGTAAGCCTAGTTATTAGAATTATACATGTTTAAGAGAGTATATAAACCATGTTGTATATTTAATCATGATTGAAGATTATGATTGGTATGACTTGAGATAAATTTATACTTAGGGGTAGCCAATTGTTTCTAAGTTGCATTGTTAAGTAAATTGTGGGGTTTATGATAGTTTATTGAATATTGGGGTTATGGTTTGGCGGCGGTTATGAACTTATGGGAATGATGAAGCCTAAGCTTCTATTCCTTGAATTTCGGAGAAAACTTAGATTGAACTCAACGGAGTTAACCTTTGGGTTAGAATGAATCCTAGGAACTATAATCTTAAGTCCTACGGAATTTTGGGTAGAATTCATGGAGGTTGAGCCTCCAAGAAGTTTTGAAGTGTGTGAAGCACACTTGATTATGAGAACTCATATGATTCTCGGTTGTGATGTTTATGCTAGTTGTGGATGAATTGCATGACTGGTTTGATAGTAGAGTGTTTACCTACTTGCTTTGAGCATATGAGTATATATTACTTGTGCTTGGGTTTTGAGTCCAATTGAGTCGGTTTGGTTGAGTTTTGGTGGGACGATACATCGTCTTCACGAATTGTGAGATTCGTGATCGCGATGGATCGCCGTCTTCGGGGTTTGCACACACCCCTCCATCGATGGCCACGGTGGGGAAGTAGTTTATCTTAGTTGTAGTAATACACATGACTTTGATAACTATGGAACTTCGAGGAGATGTCTCGGACGCGTCGATATCTACGAGAGGGATATCGAGGGCACATAAGGGTTTTGCACGTGTTTTTTGCGAGAGCGACACGCAGGAGGAATTTAGTAATGGTATCATATCCCTTATATATGAATTGTTTCACAAGTGCTTAAGTGAATAACGTGCTTGGTGAATTGGATATGATATGATGTTTGTTTTGGGTTTCTTACATGTTATACTTAATAGATAACATATTGATTAATGTTGTTAAGCATGTATGCTATCACATGAGTATTATTGGAATGTGGTTTTATGCCAAAGGTATAAATCATTATTGTTAAGTTTGTATGCCTTGACATGAATATTATGGGAAGGCTAGGTTATAACAATAATATGAATTACTGTTGTTAAGCTAATATGCTTTATCATGAATATTATTCGGATATGGCATTATGTTAAAAGCATGAATTATTGTTGTTAAGTTTATATGCCTTAACATGTAAATCATTGGAAGGCTATGTTATATCAATAACAAGAATTATGATCGTTAAGCATATAAATGCCTTGACATGGATTTTAGTGAGATGTTATACTACAATGATAACATGTTTTGTTAATGTTGAGCATGGATGCCATAACATGAATTTGTATAAGGTTATTTCATGACGATTGCATGATGTATTTTATGATTGAGCATCATGCCATGGTAGGAAGTTACGGTTAGTAACTTACTAAGTCTTTGTGACTTACTTTTATTTGTTGGTTGTTTTCCCTAGATCCGAGCCGAGCGTACGGATCCAAGCAAATCAGAAGATTGCGTTGACAAAGATTCTTTTGGCAAGGTTGCTACTAAGATGTTTGTTTTGTTTTTGGTGAGGACGTTGGGAAGATGAAGTTATGTAAACTTCATTATTGGGTAGCAAACCTGTTTGTGATTAGTAATGTGGTAATCATGTTGTTAGCTTATTCTTTTGGTAGCCGACCAGTAGAAGTCGTGCTTGATGTATATTGGTAGTTATACTCACATATGTTTTGTTATTGTTAGTACTATAATTATTGGTACTTATGTTGTTGGTAGCCGACGGGTTTTAGTCGCGCTTGGTTTATCGGTGAAAAATGTTTAGCATGCTATATTGCTAGTTAATAATACGTTTGTCCTCCGGCATGTGTTTAGCCGTTGAGTTGTTAGACTAGAGTCTTAGACTTAGTTTAATGTTGGAGTTCCGTATAGCCGCCGATGACTTGGTTTATATTATGCTATATTTGAATTGCATAAGGTTTGTTCTACGTGCCCAATGTTGCGACACTTGCGAGTCGAATTTTTGGGCCGAGAGATTAACTATCTCTTTGGTTGTTTTTAGTTTGAGCTTGGTTAGCTTGAGGCGCCTTGTTATATTATATTTTGCTTCCGCGTATGTTTTGAGTTGTCGGTGTATCGCCGTTATGGCCCTACCCATTATTTGTTACTTGTTTGTTGTTATTTGCTTTCCGGCGGCACGACCTTGGGATTTCGTCTTGGGATCCGGGTCGGGTCGTCACAATCAACCCCTATATTATTTTGCTTTGAACAAATGAATGTAATCGCAAATAATAAAGGCTTAGAGGTGCGGATAAGCGCATGACCAGAGTGCATATGTCGTACAGGCTCACCAACACAATAAATTGGACCTATCGAAGCACGAGAGTGATAAGTTAGGACCGGGTTATTACATGATCTAGGTGACAGATAGATCATAAATCTAGGTGACAGACTAGATTACGGTTCGTGCTTAGGATATGGAATGGGTGAATTTTGCGGGGATGGAGGCTGAACCAATTGTTCAACGACCATATATATTTTAGTGAGCGAACCCAAGACATTGAATGACATTATTATGAATTGAACATAAAGGAGATATAAGTGAAACCCGAGAATCCTAGATTTCCACTCACCATAAGATCTTCATATCATTTATTCTTGTCTAATTAGTTAAACATCTACAAGCGATAGTTTAGAGTAGAATTAAACATAAAAACCCCCCTTAGGTTAATAATTTGCTATCTATAATCACATTGCATTCGGTGATCACTTGTCTCGTGGGTTCGACCCTTGCTTCCGAGTCTATTCTATAATAGTCTTGTACACTTGCAAGGAAATAGATAAATAAAACAATCGATCAACCTGCGACGAGATAGGAATCAATTAAATAGATGCAGCCACTCTGGCGTCACTAGTCCATATTCATGAAACTAAAGTTGACCATTTATAGTCGGGAAGAAGGTTACTCGGCATCTTGTTTGAAAATCAACGCAGACCTGCAGGCGGATCACGAGCCACGTGACATCCTATATACGCTCGAGAAAAATCTTTATCCTCTGGCTTAGACAAAAAGGGAGAGTCTCCCTACGAAGATGGGCCTCCCAATTCGTACTCAGCGGTGGCGAGGCGTATAAGAGGCACTATCAAGGCCTCAACTTACTATGTGTCAATCAGGCCAAAGCTGAGCAAATTATGGATCAACTACATGGTGGTACCTATGGGCCCCACATGAATGGCCATATGCTATCAATGAAAGTCATCCGATAGGGGTACTATTGGAGTACGCTCGAAACCGACTGTATTCGGTGGGTGCGACATTGTGACAAATGTCAGCGCTTTGCTAATCTACAACATGTGCCCCCACACGTCCTATACAACTCCACAGCCCCCTGGCCTTTCTCAACATGGGGTAATCGACGTCATAGGCCAAATTCACCCGAAGGGATCTAATGGCCATGAATACGTCCTGGTAGCCGTCGATTACTTCACAAAGTGGGTAGAAGCCTCTTCCTACAAGGTCTTAAACGCTTAGAAAGGTGTCAGAATTTATTCGGGCCAATATCATATACGCTATGGGGTACCTTTCGAGATCATCTCGACAACGGCTCTCATTTTGAAGGGGCGTGAATTGTCTTGGGCGAGTTCAAGATCCAAAGACACAAATCCTCCCCCTACCGGCCACAAGCCAATGGTGCCGTTGAAGCAGCCAACAAGACCCTCGAGAATATCATTAGAAAAATGGCTGATACAGGAAGAGACTGGCCAGAAAAATTGCCACTAGCCCTCTTGGGCTACCGTACGTCAGTCCACACACCCACTGGGGCTACCCCCTACTCTCTGGGATACGGCATGGAAGCGGTACTACCAATAGAGGTGGAAATTCCATCATTGAGAGTAATGATGGAAGCTGATATAGCAGAAGTTGACTGGGTCAAAGGGCGGTCGAAGCGGCCCTAATTGATGAACGGCCTGTTAGCCTTGGAGCATACACGGGCATATCAAAGGCGTATCGCCCGAGCTTTCAACAAAAAAGTCAAAGGCCGTGATATCCAAGTTGGAGACCTCGTGCTTGGAGAAAAAACCCCTAGTTATGTTGATACTAGGGGAAAATGGAAGTCTCCCTGGATGGGACCGTACATCGTTAAGGAGATCCGATCAGGAGGTGTCGTGCTTCTTACGAACCAAGAAGGGGAAGATCTTGTCCAGCCCTTCAACCTCGACAAGCTCAAAAGGTACTACGCCTGAGCCATCTTATCCAGCCAATGCTTCCCTCTCCAGCCCGCTAGGCTGAAAACCCAAAAGGGCGGCCTAGGCAAAAGTTAGGGCATTAAAAAAAATAAAAAATATATATAAAAAATAATAATAATAAGGGCTCGCTAGGCTGAAAACCCGAAAGGGTGGCCTAGACAAAAATTAGAGCACAAAAAAAAAATATATATATATATATAATAAAATAAAATATATATATAAATATAAAAAAAAGGAGTGGGAAGGCATTATTTGAAGCCCTCAGCATACTACCTCCAGTCTTCAGCACATCAGAGGCTCGACTAACAAAAGAGAAAAACCACGACAAAGCAGCCCATATTAAAACACTAAAATATAAATTTTACAGGTCCTAAGGTGCAATTTAGGAATATTTATCAAGACGTCTATATTATACATTATTTGTATTTGTACATATCTATATACTGCATATACCCTTTTGTTTTTCCCCAGAAACAATTCCTTTCCTTGACCTCGGCGGCCGAGCGGTCTATCAATGCCTACGGCGCCCACCGAGCCGGGCCCATATACTCCTTCTACGAGGCGCAGAAGAAGCCTAGACTCATCAGCATGAGAGCCACCAGATGTGTCTCCCTCTTCATCGTCGGCATCTCCGTTTTCCTGAGCAGCCGTATTACTCGGGCCCGCTTCATCATTTCTGAGATCAACACCCCATACAGGAGGGGGAGGAGGAGCAGCTATCTCTTGTTCCCAGGGGTTGTCCTGCACGCTTGCCAAGCTCGGCGAAGGCTCATGACCACCGTTCTCGAGCGGTACAACCGTCGAGGAGGAGGAGCAGGTGCTTCTTGTTCCCATGGGTTATGTTGTTGACCAAAATCACTCAATCTGCGGGATGTATTCTTTGGGACCCACGTGTTCCGGGGCGTCCAGAGTATTAAGGCCATGAACCGTCGAAATTCTGCCTCCAGAGCCCGAGGAACGACCAACCCTGAACTATCAATGTCCTCGCCTACTTCCAGCAGGCGAACATCCACTCCATTGGTTATATGACGGCCCAGCAAATGTCTCAGTACATGCGAGACGGCCCCTCAGCAGCTACCATAACCACGCTAAATACCCAAGGGACAGAAGCATATAATCAGAGTATGGGTATGCTACCTCCAGTCTTTCAGCATCCCTGAGCCACATGCCCTGGATAGTGGAACCCAGACGATCGTCGGTGAACTCCCTTCCCATGTATATAGGACGGGAGGTATCCGGGATCACTTGCTCCCTTCCAAATTGCCGCAAGATCCGATCCGATTGGTAAAAAGAAGTCCGATAAAGACCCAACATGACCACTTGGCTGTACTCATCGGAGTGACGAAGAAAAAGCCGGATCTCCCAGTGGCGAACGACCCAGACTATATCCATTGAGCCCCGACGATAGAAGTGATCGGTCCAGTCAATATCAGAATAATTAGTCTGGGGAAAATGCCCGCGCATTCCATAAAAGGAGGGATCATAAGGAGCTCCGAGCGGCACGGGAGCCTGGACCCAAAGGAAGTGCTCTTCTAGCCACATGTGAATCAGAATGGGGCTACCAGTAGGGAACAATTCATTCCCAGCAGCAAAAGCAGTCAGGCCCGTGAGAGTCTCTGCTAAAATCACCGGAACAATGTTCAGCCGGCGATCCCGAGCCTGTAATGCTAAGTCTATGACCCGCTCATCTACTAATCCGGGTAGACCAACTATCAAATATCTCCCTACTAAGTAGAGAAAAAGTGCTGTTAATCTACGCCGCTGATAGTCCACGTCATCTTCAATATATTCTGTGAAGGCTCCAGGAAGAACCATCAAATTGAAAGAGTCCCCATTGAAAAATCCTGGAGTAGCGCGACGGGTAGAATTGAAGAGCTCCCGAATAGCCATGTACGGACGCCTTCTGTAGGCAGGTACCGCGATCTGGCGAGTAGGTGCCACTCCCAGCATAGCACAGAACTCCTCGAATGTGGGACACATCTCGTTCATGCCAAAATTAAACAAGTGATCCTTAGGAGACCAAAACCTGGCAGCTCCCCTCAACATGTCCCAATTAATTATGACATTTCGCCAGGACAGAAGGCACCTAAAGCCGAAAAGATGTTCAAACCAATCCCTTTCGTCAGATCGCAAAGAAAGGATCCAGAAATCCAGGGCATTTTCGTAAACCTCAATTTCCAGAGCCGTAGGAATGCGGGCGGCCATTTATAGGAGATGCGAGAAATATTGTTATGGCTGAAAATGGCTATGGCAAGCGAGACAGGAGCTGGTGAATTTAGAAAGAAGGAATGAAATGAATCGGTGAAGAACTGAGCTGGTTTCCGTCAGAATTTATACTGAGAATTGAGAAAAACGGACGGATTCGGTGCATGTCCAAACGATGAAGGAAGCGGTGGCGCGTAGGAAAACTATGGTGCCACCAAGAAGCTTCTTGGTGCCGCACCATAGATCCCAATGGTGGCACCAAAAATGTCCACTGTGCCGTGAAAAATCCTGCCCGGTATCCTGGTTTGGTGATCCGACATCCTGCTGTTCCTGCGTCTGATCGCGAAAAGAAAAGAAGGCCTATGAAAGACTCTCACGGGCTCAACGACCGCAGAAAGGATAAGAAATTCAGCCATTTTTCCGTTCCGATATCACTTGAAAAGCCTGCTTTAATCCAAAGGTGTATTCTTAAAAATCCCTTTCTTTAAAGTACAGCGTGCCATTACATTTTAGATGTCCGGTATAGTTTTATTTTCCGTGTGAATTTATTTTTGCATGTATAACATATTGCATCATATACATTATATTGTATTATATCATACTGTCTGTACAGGTTTCTTTTACAAAAACTAAAAATATATATATAATAAAAAAAGAGGGAAAGATACTAATGTTCGCAGGAATCCAAAGCTAATGTGCTGCACGGGAAAACCACCACCCATGACCACAGGACCCGTTGTGCCACAGTTACGGATCCCGACCTCCGCCCGCGGCTTGACCCATCATCATCATCATCATCATCATCATCATCATCGTCATCTCGACGTCTGGGCCGCCGCACTAAGCTGCTCCCCTTGCAAGAGAATTCATCAGCCAATTTCTGATACAGCTTGCTGATGCTGAAAAAGTCCCGCAGCAGTTTCTTATAAGTAGACACGTTCACCTGGAAAAAAAAAATTAATAATAATAATAAAAAATGTTAGTCTCGAAAAAAAAAAGAGTGTGCATAAAGAAATGTGTGTGTATATATATATATATATATATATATATATATATATATATATATATATAATAAAAAGAAAATAAAAAAAGAGACAATAAAGGTGGATATGTCTAGAGCGAGCGAACTCAAGGACACGGCGCTCTCGGGATCTCGGCGTCAGGAAGAACCTGCTCTACTAAGCCACCACCCCACTCATACTGGAAAGTAGAGAAAATGTCATCAGGCTCCGTAAACATCAGGTTCCCGTCGAGAAATGAAGTACGACCACGGCTTTGGCGAAGCATCAGAATGCCGCTTGGGCACGACAGGAGCAGGAGGAGGGGGATGCAGCTCTAATCTCAGGAAATCCTCGTATGCCGTCCCTGGATAGTCTGTCGCGAGAATGAGATATTTCCCCAAATACTGAGACCGGTCGAGCAGTCACTCGGGCTCTATCACCCAAGAAGGAGGCCGAGGAGGCACCACTGGAGCCACTAGAAAAGGCTGGTGCTGACGATTCACCCGCTCGCCCATATACAAAGAATCCACCATGATGGAAACCATCAATATTCGGCAGCGGTTGAACATCAAAGTAGTAGAATAATGTCCCTTCAGGCCCTCCCAGGGAAGAAAGTGCACTGACTCACATATCATTTTCATCAAAGTAGTCTGTTTATATATTTTTTTTTGACTTTCTTTTTTTTCATCATTTTCATATATCATTTTTTTTGACAGGGGCTGACTCACAATTCAGAGATGCAAAAACCGGTCGGTCTATGAAGTGTCCTGAGAATCTATATGCATTCTAGCGTAGGCTCATGTAAGGGGTAGGCTGGCCATGGTGTAGGGTAACCGTTCGGAATATACCTATATGCGTGCACGTGTGTGCGATATCTAAAAAGGAGTAAAATCTTTATTCATTTACAGGTATATAAACAGAAAATAAAACATATATGGCCTGTCTTGCTGTTACGTGTGGATTTTCTCGGCTTTTTAATTTGAGCGCAAGCAAGCAAGCACATCACATTTAAGAAATAGAAAGAAAAGTGGGGAAACTATCTATCCCTATTAATTACAAATTTGGTCATATGTCTCCAAAGTAAAATGACAGAATGAATGCAAATATGTACAAATGTAGAGAATAATAAAAAAAGGAAAAATGAACAGAAAGAAATAATAGTACTGATCGATGTTTTAATTAATCTTTTTCCTTGCAAGCGGACAAGACTATTATAGAATAGTATTGGAAGCAAGAGTCGATCCCATAGAGACAAGTGATCACGAACATTGCAATTTATTGATAGCAAATTATTAATCTAAAGGGGGTTTTTATATTTATTTCTATTCTAAACTACTATTTATATTTAGATATTTAACTAATTAGCAGTAATTACAGATATGAAGATCTTCTGGTGGGTGGCAATCTAGGATTCTGGGTTTCACTTGTATCTCCTTTATGTTCAATTCCTAATAATTATCATTCAATGTCTTGGGTTTGTTCACTAAAGACTAAAGATAGATATAGTGTTGAACAATTGGTTCGACCTCCATCCCATAAAATTCATCCATTCTATATCCTAAGCACTGCGTAATCTAGCTGTCACCTAGATTTATGATCTATCTGTCACCTAGATCATGTATGAACCTGGTCCTAACTTATCACTCTCGTGCATCGATAGGTCCAACTTATAGTGATGGTGAGCCAGTGTACGACATATGCACATTGGTCATGCAGTTATCCGCACCTCTAGGCCTTTATTATTTGCGATTAAATTAATTTGTTCAAAGCAAAATAATAGAAGGATTGATAGACAACACAATCAACAAGCATTGAATGAACATATATAAGAATTAAAGCATAAATTTGATACAAGTTACCTCTCACCTCCTAGATTATGGATGATTTAGTTCATCATAGACAATGAATAACACATGGAGACGATCGGATACATGATTTGATCTTCAATACTTGTATTTAAACAATCTAATTATGATATACAATCTAAAAACTACCTAAAATCTACCTAAGACTGCTTCCAGCCGATTTTCTATATGTTGCTCTTGGCATCCAACTTCAATATATACTTGGGAGTTGTAATCCAATCGAACCACTGTGTGAAAATCCGAAAATAGCGCATTCTGACCACCTTGCGGTCGCAAGGTGTTGAGTACCTTGCATCCGTAAGGTCTCCAGTGTGTCTGGCTTTGGAAAGCTTGACTTTGCCCGTACTGCCTACCTTGCGGTCGCAAGGTCTGATGTACCTTGTGTCCGCAAGGTCTTCAGATTTTGACAGTCCTTGATTCTTCATTTTTTTTACTCTTTGGCCCTTCTTGAAATTTGCACTTAAAACCCTGGAGTTTGGCATATTTTCACTCATAACCCTGGAACTTACAAAACTAACCGAAAACATATATTAGTAGCCAAAAGCCTCGTGAAATAGCCTAATTTAAGTCATAGAAGCATATAAAATCGACGTATAAAATACATCGATCAAATACCCCCAAACTTAAACTTTGCTCGTCCACGAGTAAATAATAATACTTATAAATACAATGACAAAAATTAAAATCTTTTTGGAGGGTGACACTATTTACACTCCTCTATAAACCCACAAACTCAAGGAGACTCTTTCGAGTGACTCAACTAAGCAGATAAATACAAAAACAGATAAATACAAAAGCAGGTAAAAATTAAACTACAAATAAAACATTAAATCTTTTTGGCTTCAACCTCAAGTTATAAGTGTATGGTATGCAAAGCAATCTCAGTTCGATGCTCACCACATATATGCAGGCTTAGTCACATGAAACCAACTGACCTTTTCTTAAAACTGCTACTATTTTTACTTTCTCCGTGTGTGTGTGATCACCAGTCTTAAAGAATATATTATCTAAAACAGTTCTATTAAGCTAAACACCACATTTATATGAAAATCAAAGTTTAAAAGAAAATCATGCATTAAGAATTATGAGATCTACCATCCAAACCCGGTCAGTTACAGACAGAAAGGTCCCAAGGATTTAAAAGACTTATACATCCATCCCATGCACTTTTATGTATGACATACAATGCTCTCCTATCTCAATTACTTGTAATAGCTAAGATTATGCTAACACAGTGAGCTTTAGGGTGAATAATAATGAGCATGAAGTGTGTGATCAATTTCATATGACTCACTTGACAGTTAAAACAACATAAGCATTGGCAAGAGGATCATTAGGTCCTTATTTAGCTTGTAATGTAAGGCCAAGGTGAGGGGGATATGAAGGAAAGGAATTGGAATTCAAAGTGAGAGAGTAAGACTACCCTTTTATCCCTCATACTTCCAAGCAAAAGGAATTTTCCCTATTTAGGCTAGGACCTGCAAAGACTACAAGTGGAGGGGTGTTTTTCGTTACTTTTCAGTTTTCTTCTTTCTTCCCCCCAAACTTGTTTTGGGCTATATATACTTCTAAAAATATCACATCATTCTTATCAGCACGATTTTTCTAACATATTTTTCTCTTGAAAGCTATGCTTCCATTTGAATCTTTGTTACACTCTTCTTCTTCCGTTTCATTTTTCGTCGATAATTTTTCTTTACTTTTCTTTTTCTATATATATATTTTTTCGACGACGAAAAGAAGAAGTCTTCCGAAAAATAGCCTAACTGAACAGAATTGGTCCTCCAAAATCAATTTCCCACCCACATCCTACTCTCTCAAAGGGTAGGCTAAAAGTGTATAGGCTTTTAGGGTCAAGTTAATGTGGGTAATAGAAACGATGGCTAATGTGTAACGACCCGAGCCGGATTCCAACACGAAATCCCAAGGTCGTGCCGCTGGGACTAACTTAATAAGAGGACAAGCACTTGATAAACAGTAGTGCTAGTCAAACAGTCGAGCAAACTCGCTCTAAACATGAACATAACACCGCACTAAAATACGGTATTTCAAAAATCGAATCAGCGGAAGCAATATAAGAAAGAAGTCACAAGCTATGAAGCTCAAAACGAACGACAATGAAACCAAGAGAGACATTATCACTCAAAGGAGGAAAAACAAAACTCGCGTGCCGCAACATTGCAGACGCTAATCAAACCATCGGCACTCCATGCCGGCGTTTCAAGAATGAACCAACCTGATATAACAAATACCCAACGGCTAAAGCATACCGGGGTCAACCAACAACTATAAAAACTAGAATAAGGAAATTCCCCCAAAGCTACTGCGTGCCCGGGAGACAACTGAAATAAATACTAAAACCACAAACAAGGCACGACATAACACGTCGGCCCCAAGACATAACCAATACAAATACCCAAGTATTCTACCCGACTGTAAAGTCTAAATAACTTTACAAAATGTCGATCTCACAAGAATATCAAAGTACATGAAATCAATGACAATGCTAAAAAGGAACAAGACTCCACAAGCTGCTACTCGGGAAAGTCGGCTGCTACAAACCCGAACTACACGATCTAACCTCGATCTATCGACCAGCTGCGCCCTGCTACAGTCACGATCTACTCGACCTCAGTGCAGCTATCGCCATTCGCAACTAAAAACAAGTACGAGATGAGTCATAATGACCCGATGCGCTACTACAATATATATGCAACATATAATTATGTAACATAAACATAACTGGGTGTCATTTTATATATGTGAAAAAACTTGAGTGGCGTGAAGAGGCGTCGTATCGTTTCGACACTCCACAAGATATCCACTCCTTCTTACTTACTAAACCATCCGAATGAACCAGGGTGTAATTCCCTGTTCACACACAAATCAAATGAATTAGAAGGTAGTTCCCACAAAACATCATATGAAAGTATACATATCATTACATATACGAATCAAGTTATTCACACTGTTACCACGTATAAGGGTGCACGTTTATATATATACACCTATATCAGTATGTATATCTCTAAATATACATATCAAATCTCCCATAAAATCATCATGCATAAGTGTGCATATCTATATATATACACATCAAGTCTTTCATATATATCTCAAATACAAGTATGCATATCTCTATATATACATATCAAATCTCTCATTTATCATCAGCCAATACAAACATGGTCAATAAGATCTCATGTTCAACTAACACTTTGTTATCACATAAGTGCCCATAGTAAGCCACATAAAGGATAGAGAAGATACCAATTCACTTCCATCGTATTGCTCCTGCAATCACAACTGTTAATCAAATCGTGCCAGTGATACCCGTGTTCAGGTATCAAAGTACCGAGCTCTCTTCTCGGGTCCGAGCTCTCTACTCGGAAAAATAGCACTAGCCAATGCGCTCTTTTGGTTACGGAAAAGGGGGCTACTTCCCCACTGTAGCTAGCAGTGGAGGTGTGTGTGAAACCCGAATCCGGTACGGCGATACATTGCAACCACGAATCCCATAATTCGTGAAGACAATGCATCGTCCCACCATCATCATGAAAACTCAAGTAATGCCAGCTAGACTTATATGCAATGCACAAGTAGATGTTTACTTGCTAATTCTCAAGTAGATATAATGATCTACTAAACTCATACGATTATGCACATTGTTACATAAATCACAAACCACAATAGGAACTCATTTGAGTCTCTAAATCATAAGTGCCAAGTTTGTTCACTCTATTCAATTCAAGTCCGAAAAGCTAGTAATCTAGTCAACTAGAATATAATTGTCATAGGATCCCACCACGATCCTCGTAAGGTTCAATTGTTCCTTAACTCGACTCCGTTGAGTCTTTACTACAATTCCAACCAAATAGAGTTTGAACACTATATGTGTCCCAAGACTCTTTTCTATGTTCTCGTTTGAGGCATAACAAGGTTCTCATTCCATTTAGGAATCTTAGTTCAAGTCCCAAGTCAATTATATAAGGGAAGCCCAAGTTGATTATTGTGAAATCAAGCTTAGTTCAATTTTGATTCATAATTCCACTTAATAGTAGAATCCAAGTTCACCACAATTCATTAACTGTAGAACGATCGAGCACGAAGGCAAATACATTCAATATGCTCATAAGTCATATCATAGAAACACATAGAAGAATCAATTCTTGACAAGGTAGGAAATCATGCATTTAGTCATAATATAAAATATACACAGATTCCATATTCACCTATGAAATTCAACAGAGTCACAACTTAACCATCATCCATTAAGTACTATCCAAGACTACTCCGTTAGTCTCGGATCATGAAGCCATTTACTAAACTCTTCCTAGAGTAGTAACTCATTCAATAACACAAAAGTCGATGGTAGTCAAAGACTTAAGCAACACTAGAGCGGTAATAACCCGTAAGGTCAAACCATACCGGTGAGTCTTAGATAACAACATGGTCATCCTAGCGACTTATACAAGTAGACTCCATGTATAGAGTACTAAGAAAGCCCCAATCCAAATCCTCTCATAGAATAGTCCTCAAATTCATTATTCAACAAGTAGGTGTTTTTACTCATTAAAGAATCAAGTAGGAATTCGACAAGAGCGAATTCAACCTGTCAAGTAGATACATCATTCTACAACATGCTCTCAATTGTGCATTTGCTTCACACAATCACATAAACCACATAAGAACTCGATTGAGTCTTATAATCACTCATATCAAGCATGCCCTTCAATCCATCCCAAAGTCACGTAAGCTAATATATTAGTCTAACGCACTACAAACATCGTAGGGATTGAATGTGGAGTCGGTATTGTTCAATAACTCCCTAATCTCAACTCCGGTGAGTTTTACTAAAATTCAACCAAATAGAGCATTGATACCATATGCATCACATTGCCCTTTCCTAAGTTCTCCTTTCATTTAGAACTCGATAACTAGGCCGTTCATGATCTTAAACTAGCCTTAAACACAATCCCGAGTTTCAAACCCTAGTTTCGGTGATTTTGTTAAACCTTGAATTGGAACATTTTCCTTCACAAGAGTTATTCCTAAGCTCATTATAAACAACATTCATGCTTTATAAAATGTCAAAATCACAACTTCATAGAGAATTCATAAAATCCTACACATGTTTCAAAGGTTGAATTGGAGGATTTGTCTTCACAAAAGATGTTCATAATCATCAATAGAGCAACTATAATAAAGGGGTCATGTCATTTTATTGAACATGAAAATTTCAGGGATTTCTCAACGTACCTTAGTCCTAAGATTAATGGAGGAAAGGTTGATTAGAGCAAGGATTGTTGTAGAGAAGATCGAGAGCTTCGATTTGGCGGTCTCGGTTCATCGATCGGACCACCGGATCTCCGAGAAATGGTCCTTCAACCTAGGGTTTCTTCCATGGACGAATTTTGGAGCTTGGTCTCTGAATCTCTGGTTTGTTATGATCAGCAATGGCTGATTTTGGCTGGATTTTGTTTTTATATACTTCCCAAGAAGTCCCTAATCCAAGTGATGGGGTTAAGAGGCTTCTAATTGGCCAAGGAAGGGTGACCATTGATAAGGAATGATCAAAGGGTTCACAAGGGTTGTTGAAGAGTCAACAAAGGTGGCTTTGAGTCACAATGGACGTCCAATGGAAAGGGTGCAAGAGTCAATAGCCAAAACCCACTCAAAACTCAAAAATGCAGAAAATAGACCAATTTCCATATTGTTGTTACTGGACAGTCGATCTTGTAAAATCGACCATAAATAGCTCACACCTCCAAATGAGATGATTATTGATTCTTATGAAACGAGATTCTTTAAACTATGATTTAGCCTTTTAAATTACTCAATTTGGACTTATATTCATCAAAATATGGCTACTACAAGTTCAAGTACAGAAGCTGATTTCCTGAAAACAGAATTCTGGCACAGCCGTAAGTCAAGACGTAAATGAGGTACTGATACACCTTATAAAAATACCATATTTTACAGGGAGTATCCTAACATATGAAGGTAAAACATACTAAATTTTAGAAAATTCTCTTTAGTAGATTGGTACCAGAATTTTCCCGAAGTTCGCCCAAAAACAGAACTGAATCTGTGAAGTGATATGTTGGTCATCTTATTTCCAAATGCAACAAATCTATGAACATTGATTGTGAAAGCATGAGAAATACTAGTACACTTGGTCTAGAACTTAAATGAACTTCTCGCAAGTTGAAAGCACAAACAATACAAGCAATGAAGGCAAACACGAGAAACCCTAAGACTCAAACGAAGCAACAAAGCTTCTAAACTTTCAACCAAGCATACTATGATCAAGATGAACATTATAAGTCATATATGCAAGGAACTAAGACTCCAATGAGACCAAGTTAAGTGCTAACATGCTAACAACACTCAACGCATTAACAACAAAGCATGCAACACGAGAAAGTCAAATACACGGGTTCGGGTCTTACATCCTCACCACCTTAAAAGAATTGCCCTCGAATTCAAAACTCGACAACAACCAAAAGTTCAATACTGCCTGCACATGAAGTCAAGGTGACCGCTAGGTATGCCTCAAAAACAGGGGAGAAATACTCAAATCTCAACTACAATAAATTCCAAAATCAAGTCATCTTGACTCTTGACGGAGTTCAAAGACATTAGCAAAGCTTACAAAGTTTCAACAAACGAGATATCAAGGTTTAAATGCCTCTCTATCAACTAATCAAGTATTCATGCATGTGCAATAATTGCACCGAACTAACTAACTTCCCAACCAAGAATTTTCTCGTCACCACAAATCTCTAGGTCTAACGCCTCTTGCACTATAATCAAGTAGTCAATCATCATAGACCACATATTCACCCAACAAGGAAGACATTCAACACAAGGTAACTTATTCGATCAAGTCACAAGTTCATTTCATTCATAGCATGATCTCCATATACAAGTTGCACATATTTGCACAAGCAAAACAAGATACCATTTTCACCACATTCGCTTGGTAGCGGTTCACCAATTCCTATCTCATATTATACCATTCTAGTTCTCCGACGAAGACCTTTGATAATCAAGTCAGGCCTTCAAGTGACTTCAAAGCTTTCGTCAGACAGATGTGGGGTGTTCGTGAATCACATATCAACATCCTTTATATCGGTCTCAACAATAGCAATCATAAGCACATATAGGCATGGCATCAACATCATGCAACATAGCATTAATTTACTATGTATGTATACCAAGTATGGAATATTCATACTATTAACTACCTATCAATGGTAGATAAAACACATTATTCAAGGCTAATACTCTATCAATGTATTAGACTAATAACGAGACAATACAACACTTCACAAGTCACTAGGTAGCATATTCTTACTAACTAGTATATAACCAATCCTTATAAGTCAAACCGTATACACGATCGCACAACCGATCAATCATCATGTGATCACCTATCGCCCATCACCAAGTTCCAACATATCATGAGGAAATTTCACCTTGATCAAGGTAGTCCCCCAAATACCAAACACAACCATCTAGAAAGGGTTCTCAAATTCCCAACACAAGTAATACAAGAACCGGTGATTAAATACTACCATAACTATATACACCTATATAGTAATCTATGAAATACTATTAGGTACCACGGGAGGCTTAACCACTCCGCTCTCGAACGTATTACAACGAACTTTCGCCATAATGATTAACACGACGATCACCCTTGGGACCGATACTAGCTTCTCGATTCCTAAAATGGAACAAGAAACAAATTTACTAAAAACAGCACTACTCTTGGTATAACCGCAACTCGTAGTTAAATAAAGGAGAAATATAATACTCCTAGACACAAACCTTCACTCACGGCAATCTAGACCAAACGAACTTAGTACTCAAGTCGTGTACTTGTACCAAAGAATATGCCAATAAGGCATTATAAACAACACTCGACGGTAAATGACCGAAAACCCAAACCCAAACTAGGCCATGGAACCTATCCCGCTTATAGCTAACATAAGCTCGATAATAATCTGTAACTAATCTCGACCGATTCCAACACGAAATCCCAAGGTCGTGCCGCTGAACTAACTTAATAAGAGGACAAGCACTTGATAAATGTGAGTGCTAGTCAAACAATGAGCAAACTCGCTCTAAACATGAACATAACACCGCACTAAAATACGGTATTTCAAAATCGAATCACCAAGCAATATAAGAAAGAAGTCCCAAGCTATGAAGCTCGAAACCAACGACAATGAAACCAAGAGAGACATTATCTCTCAAAGGAGGAAAACAAAACTCGCGTACGCAACATTGCAGACGCTAATCAAACCATCTAAGACTCCATGCCGGCGCTTCAAAAGAACCAACCCGATATAACAATTACCCAACGGCTAAAGCATACGGGTCAACCAACAACTATAAAAACTAGAATAAGGAAATTTCAAAGCTAACAAGGCCCTGAGACAATCGAAATAAATACTAAAACCACAAACAAGGCACGACACAACACGCCGGCCCCAAGACAATAAATACCAAGTATTCTACCCGACCGTAAAGTCTAAATAACTTTACAAAATGTCATCTCACAAGAATAGCAAAGTACATGAAATCAATGACAATGCAAAGGAACAAGACTCACAAGTCGCTACTCAGAAAGTCGGCGCTACAAACCCGAACCACACGATCTAACTCGATCTATCGAACTGCGCCTGCCACGCACATCTACTCGACTCTAAAGGGACTATCACATCGCAACTAAAAACAAGTACGAGATGAGTCATAATGACCAAGACGCTACTACAATATATATGCAACATATAATTATGTAACATAAACATAACCGTGGTGTCATTTTATATATGATTTAAAAACTCATGAAGAGGCGCCGATCGCTCGATACTCCACAAGATATCCAATTCTTCTTACTTACTAAACCGCCCAAATGAACTGTGTGTAACTGCTCCACAACAAATCAAATGAATTAGAAGGTAGTTCTACACAAACATCATATGCAAGTATACATATCATTATATATACGAATCAAGTTATTCACACTGCTACTAACGTAAAGTGGGTGCATATATATACACCTATATCAAGATGTATATCTCTAAATATACATATCAAATCTCCCATAAAATCATCATGCAAGTGTGCATATCTATATATATACACATCAAGTCTTTCATATATATCTCATATACAAGTATGCATATATCTATATATACATATCAAATCTCATATATCATCACCAATACAAACATGGTCAATAAGATCTCATGTTCAACTAACACTTTGTTATCACATAAGTGCCCATAGTAAGCCACATAAAGGATAGAGAAGATACCAAATCACTCGCCGTATTGTTCCCCGAATCACAACCGCTAATCAATCGCGCGCTGATACCCGCAGTCAGTATCAAAGTACGAGTTTCTCTGTCCCAGCTCTACTGTGAAAATAGCACCAGCCAACGCTTTTAATACGCAAAGGGGGCTACTTCCACCGTAGCTAGCAAAGGAGGTGGTGTGAAACCCGATCCGCACGGCGACATTGCAACCACGAATCCCATAATTGCGGAAGACAATGCATCGCCCCACCATCATCATGAAAACCAAGTAATGCCAGTGACTTATATGCAATGCACAAGCAGATGTTTACTTGCTAATTCTCAAGTAGATATAATGATCTACTAAACTCATATGACATGCACATTGTTAACAAATCACAAAACCAATAGGAACTCATTTGAGTCTCTAAATCATAAGTGCCAAGTTTGTTCACTCTATTCAATTCAAGT
>JABEVN020003125.1:0-19338 GCA_013146195.2 Codonopsis lanceolata | reverse complement strand
TGTTATGCATGAATTCATATTTTATATCATCATGAATATGTTCATTTAGCTCTCAGATATGTTTAGAGTCAATAGCATGATTATTGACGTTGCTGAGACGCACCTATGCATTTTTCTTCTTCGGAGATGCGTTGAAATCTCTTGTTGAGATTTATGTTGTAATCACATGGATAATTGTTAGAAGGCATTTATAACATCATTAACATGCCTCGATGTTGGTTAGATGCTTGTTGCAGATTGGCTTGCTAGTTTGATTCTAGCGTTAACCCTTCCTGGCCACTGCTCTGGGCGCAAGTTCCTCGCCTGGAAGCTCAGCTTCGCTTTTGTTGAGGTTTGAGTGCTGATTGCTTGTTATTGTTCGAGGTTATTAAGGTTGATTTATAGATCATTTTGGCTTGGAAGGACTTGAGCTCTGCATGCGAGAGTCCGTGATCGAGCAAGAAAGCGTAGAAACATGGAATGCCGAAACCAGTGATGCGGTCGCATCACCTCGATTTAAGCGACCGCAAGGTCCCCAATCGATTGCGGGATTTTTGGTTCGGTTTGTGGCCGTCCGAACATTTTGCTTATTACACTCAATTTAAACCTATCCTAAACTCACTTAATTAGCCTAATACTAATCCTAATCATCTATTAAGAGGTTTGGTGGTTAATTAGTGACTTGATTAGTGAGTTAATCCCCCATATAAAACTCCAAATCAGCCGCACTCTTCATTAGTTCGACGCAAAGTGCGACTTCTTCCTTGAGTTCCCCGCGACCACTACGGCGCGCAAGAGAGGGCTTCAGAGGGGGCGATTCTAGGGGCTAAGCTTGGAAGCCATAGCTGGGAGTCTTCTTCTCCATCTAACCCGCAAGATTGAAGAGAGCCAGTGAGAAGAAACGGCTTCATCTTTTGAGTTCGGCCAAGGGCCGAGTTCTAAAGTAAGTTTCTACCTCTATTCCTTTGATTTTGGGCTCCATTGACCCTAGGGAAACAACCATTTGTGTTATTTGTGGTCAATGGAAGCCATTGTTAGGGTTGTAGAAGAAGCATGAACCCTAGGTTTTTCAATTGAATGATAGAACTTGATTGACCTATGTGAGACCATGATATATGTAAATTCATGTTCTAACTAGCCTATTGAACTTGATTATGTTGATTGTTCATGTGGTTTGATATTGGTTCGGTTGAGATGCTTTGAGGGTACTTTGCCCTAATTTTGATTAGCTTGCAAAATTATTGATGTGAGCATGAATTAAAATGTTTTTATATGTTTAGTAGAGCATATTAAACCATATTGTGTGAATTAATCGTGAATTGAAATTATTGGTTGGTATGGTGACTTGAATAAATTTATAACCAAGATGGCTAATTTGTTCTAAGTTACCTTGTTAATTATTTTGTGGGGTTTTATGAGTTTATTGATCGACGAGTTTATGGTTTTGGCGATAGATATGAACTTAGGGGATGATGAAGCCTAAGCTTCTATTCCTTGAATTTTCGGAAAACTTAGATTGAACTCAACGGAGTTAACCTTTGGGTTAGTATGAATCCTAGGAACTATAATTTTAAGTCCTACGGAAGTATTGGGTAGAATTCATGGAGGTCGAGCCTCCAAGAAGTTTAAGGTGTGTGAAGCACACTTGATTATGAGAACTTATATGATTCTCGGTTGTGATGTTTATGCTAGTTGTGGATGAATTGCATGACTAGTTTGATGGTAGAGTGTTTACCTACTTGTTTTGAGCATATGAGTATATATTACTTGTGCTTGGGTTTTGAGTCCATGGCGTCTGGCCTGGTTGAGTCTTTGGTGGGTCGATACATCGTCTTCACGAATTATGGGATTCGTGATCGCGATGGATCGCCGTCTTGAGTTGCACACACCCTCCATCGATGGCCACGGTGGGGAAGTAGTTTATCTTAGTTGTAGTAATACACATGACTTTGATAACTATGGAACTCGAGCGGAGAGTTGTCTCGGGGACGTCGATATCTACGAGAGGGATATCGAGGGCACATAAGGGTTTTGCACGTGTTTTTGCAGGAGCGACACGGAGGAATTTGGGTAATGGTATCATATCCCTTATATATATGAATTGTTTCACAAGTGCTTAAGTGAATAATGTGCTTGGTGAATTTGGATATGATATGATGTTTGTTTTGGTTTCTTACATGTTATACTTAATAGATAACATATTGATTAATGTTGTTAAGCATGTATGCTATCACATGAATATTATGGGAATGTTGTTTTATGCCAAAGGTATAAATTATTATTGTTAAGACAAGAATGACTTGACATGGATTTATGATGAGATGTTATACTGTATTGATAACATATTTATTTAATGTTGAGCATGGATGCCATAACATGATTCATTATAAGGTTATTCATGACAATAGCATGATATAATTTATGTTTGAGCATTATGCCATGGTAGGAAGTTATGGTTAGTAACTTACTAAGTCATTGTGACTTACTTTTATTTGTTGGTTGTTTTTCCCTAGATCCGAGCCGAGCTAGCGGATCCAAGTAAATCAGGAAGGTTACTTTGACAAGGAAGTCTTTTGGACAGGTTGCTACTTAGATGTTCGTTTTGCTTTTGGTGAGGTCGTTGGGAAAATGAAGTTATGTAAACTTCATGTTTGGGTAGCAAACCTTTATGTGATTCTAATGTTGTAATTATGTGGTTAGTCTATTCTTTTGGTAGCCAACCGGTGGTGGTTGTGCTTGATGTATATTGGTAGTTAAACTTCCATATATTTTCTGGTTGTTAGTACTTATAACTGTTAGTAATTATGTTCTTGGTAGCCGACTGGTTTTAGTCGCTTGGTTTGTTGGTGAATATGTTTAGCATGATATATTGCTAGTTAAATATTATGTTTGTTCTCGGCATGTGTTTAGCCGTTGAGTTGTTAGACTAGAGTCTTAGACTTAGTTTAATGTTGGAGTTCCGTAGTAGTTTCGCCGATGACTTGGTTTATTATGCTTATATATGAATTGCATAGCAGGGAGTTTGTTCTACGTGCCCAATGTTGCGGCACGCGAATCGAATTTTTGGACCGAGAGATTAATTATCTCTTTGGTTGTTTTTAGTTTGAGCTTGTTAGCTCGGGCGCCACTGTTTTATTTTATTTCTCTTCCGCATGTGTTTTGAGTTGTCGGTGTATCGCCGTTATGGCCCTACCCATTATTTGCTACTTGTTGTTGTTATTTGTTCCCCTGGCGGCACGACCTTGGGATTTCGTCTTGGGATCCGGGTCGGGTCGCCACATGTTCAGAGTCATAGGTGGGACTTGATTCATGAGCTATTAAGCATATATTGGCTTCCTCACAATCGACCTCATCCTCTTCTGAATCTGTCTCAAACCATTTAGCAACATGTTTCTCTTCAATGTCTTCAGCCAGCATACCCTTTTGTTTTTGAAATTTCTTATAAGTAGGCTTTCGGTATGCTTCAAATTTTGGCTTTGGACATTTGGAAGCAAAATGACTAGGTTTCCTACAGTTATAACACACGAGCTCATTGTTAGATGTGGCTTCAGAAGTCTTTCTAAAAGGCTGCTGGTGTGTGTCCTTCCTTCCATATTTTGCAAACTTCTTAAAACGTTTTACAAACATAGCAAACTGTTCATCAGAAAGAAAATCATTTTCATTAGAGGAAGTGGATGACTGGAATTGCTTCTAGTACCATGGATGGCAAGGACAGAGTTTTGAACTGCTTGTCCTACTTTAGAGCTTGACTAACTTAGAGCTCATAAACCTTCAAACTTGCATAAAGACTACGAAAAGTCATTTCATTCAAGTTCTTAGATTCTTTCATGGCGGTAGTCTTAACATACCAAAGACTACCTAGTGAGCCTAGAAATCTCATGTTCATTTCTTTCTTGCCATAAGTTTTACCTAGAGAAAAGCAGTTATTTATTACCTCGTTGAAACGATCACATGCTTGTCTCAAGGTTTCCTTAGGATCCTTTTTGAAGGAGTCGAATAGCTGGATGAAGGTGTACTTCATGTTGTCTCTTGTATCTTGGTCTCCTTCCAAGTATTCAACAAGAGCTTCCTCTTTGGCAGATGTACATTGGATCACTTGTTGATACGTGCTAGTGTCTAGAGAGGTTGCGATGATGTTAATAGCTTTACTGTCTAGCTCCACCAGTTTCCTTTCGTACTCAATCCATTCAGTTTCTTCTTTAGGAACTTCTGGAGGATTTCCACCAACGGTTGCCAGAAAATTTGGCTTCATTGGTACGTGACGTCCTCCTAGTACGCACTTCCATAACCTATTGTCAATAGAGTTCATGTGACGCATTATCTTAGCCTTCCAAACATCGAAATGGCCTTCGTCCAATATTGGGACGTGGTTCGGATTTGACGTAGGTACCATGAAATGTGTTTGTGCCATTGGATCTTTATCTCTCAAGAGGTTAATCTTGGAGAAACTTGTTTTCGAAGAGTTAAGCTCTGATAGCAATTGTTAGTCCCAAAGGGCACAATACTAAGCTAGAAGGGGGGGGGGGGTTGAATAGCTTAGTTAACACTTAAATTTTTTTTGTAATAGTTCCTAAAACAAGTACTTACAACCTATTGAAAAGGTTGAAGTAACAAAAGACTTGTAAGGAAGACAAATTAAGTCTGCTAGTGATGCACTACCAGTAGACTTGGCTGATTACTGAAGTTTGCTGCTCAAAGGAATAAGTTAAGACGGAGATAACAGTATAAAACAGTAAGCAACAGAACACAAAGAACACAGTTATTTTGAGATGGTTCGACTATAAAGAATGTTACGTCCACAGTCAAAGCAGTCAACCTTGGATTTGAATGTGGACTATATTTTTTCACTAGTTCTATTACAGAAATCTCTAATGGATCATGTAAAAAATATTTGATTTGTGTTTGGGGGTGGGGGAATTGAATATCTGGAAAACAGAATATTCAAGGTGTAGAAGAATAGTAATAAGTACAACAATAAGAAGTAAATGAATAACAGTTGATGCAGATCTTCTTGTTGTTGTTAAGGACTTCTTTGATCAGTTAATGATCTCTTGAATGCACTGAGTATGATGACTTGATGTTCTTGAATAAATTCAGAGCATTGTGTTCTTCGGTCTTCAATGGCAGTATTTATATTAGAGCATCCTTGAGACTGTTGGAGGAGAAGATGTGAGTAACAACTCTATTAAGTTGAGTGCATTAAATGTAGGGAGCTGCTTTGTTGACTTCATCTTCAACTGGAACTGATCAGGGTATGGAGAAGAGTAGGTATTGCAACTAGCAGGTGGGCGACAAATATAGTTGCAGACCTGCAGTAGTTGGTACAGTCTGTTTGTGTTAGACTGCAAACCTGCTCTGCCATGTTCAGGAGGCGAAAGTCTTCTATCTTCGGAAAAGCTGGAAAGGCGTGTCTTGGAAATCAGAATTGATGACGATGGATTAATTCAAACTCAATTCAAAGAAAACTGAATTAAGTAATCCACTTGATGAGTTGGACATCCTGATAATCTTGACACGTCATGTTGTCCGAAGATAGACAACGTCTGCTGGTGAAGACTGTTGGTGAAGCCTTTTCCGAAGTCTTCTGCCGAAACCTGTGAAGTCTTAAAACTATTCTAAAGGCAAAGTTTTATACACCGTTGCCACGCTAACTGGTAAGCAGCCCATTTAGCCAGTAAGTATAGAACCTAACGTAATGAATAAGTAAATGCAAATTAAGATAGAGTGAGAAACAACAGGTACTGCAATTTCTTGGCATTCTCAAAAACAAACATTACTTGCTACACCATCAAATCATGTTGAGATCATAGCACTTCACGAAGCAAGTAGAGAATGTGTATGGCTTAGCTCTATGACTCAACATATCCAAAAGGCCAGTGGATTTCTAGTCAATAAAGCTTGGACAGTTTTATTTGAAGATAATGCTACATGTGTCGCTCAAACCAAAGAGGGGTACATTAAGAGCGACATAACAAAACATATCCCCGCTAAAGTTCTTTTCATACACTCTGAAAGTTGAAAAGAAGAAAGAGGTTAGCATACAATATGATCGATCAAATATCAAATGATAATGCTGCAGATTTATTCACGAAGGCACCTCCCACTATAACCTTCAGAAAACATGTTCATAATATTGGGATGCAAAATCTACGAGATTTATGAAGATGCATGATTTCTCTTCATCCTTGTCAGCTCGAGGGGGAGCTCGTATGACTGCACTCTTTTTCCCTTATCATGGTCTTGTCTCACTAGGTTTTCCATGTTAAAGTTTTTAACGAGACATCCCATGCACATGTTTCAGATTTAAGTTGTGTACTTTTTTCCTTATATCTGATTTTTTTCCCCATCGAGTTTTTTTGTATTAAGGGTTTTAATGAGACACACTTATTCAACTTACAATGCTATGTTGAAGGGGGAGTGTTATGAAGAATTGGAAAAGGACAAGGAAATCATTTAATTGATGAACATCAGCAATATAAAATAGGAGGATAGGCTCCTGCCATAATTTGAAAAGTTTGGTATATCAACAGTTTAAACATATAATTGTATGTTCAATGCTCGGCCATAAATACCGAGCAGTCTGTAGCTATTTGTGACACCGCTTTTTCTTCAAACCATTCTTTCTCTTTCTTTATAATACATCTTTTTTTCTAGTTTGTAAATAGGGTAATTTTATATCACAAACATATTTTTCTAAATTCCATCTAAAATTCCTAATTGCATTACATCGGCCCAACTTCATGTTTGCCTCTCATTTTAGTCCTAAAACTTTCCCACTTTGGCATTGTAGACACCCCAATTTCGTACCCCTGGTATATGACATGTCATAAAATATCAAAACATGTTAAAAGGACTAACGAATGTCAAGTTACAATGTCGAAAATGCAAAAGAAAAAGAAGAATGCATGACAGTGAATTGCAGGGGGCCAAATTGCCAAAAATGAGACAAGAAAAGGCTGTGGGTGCTGCCCACAACCCTCCTGGGCGTTGCGCCCCAAGCCTTCCCAGTTACTGGTGCAGTTAGCTTAAGGTGTAACCTTTTCAGCGCTGGTACAAGCCATTGAAGCTTAGATGTTAAAACTTAACCGCGAAGGAATCCCTCATCCTCAGCTATAAATAGAGGCTCCGGGTTCACAATTTCACAGAGTTAAGAAATTCACTGCGTGAAACTTTCACTGCAGTCTGTTCTCCCGAGAGAACGCCGAGGTATTTCCCTCTCCAGCCTCGAAGCTCTGCCAAATCTTATCCAAACACTTAAACTCTCCGGCCAAAGGGAACCCTAGTTACACTGCTAGGTTTCCACCCTATTTCACCGGTTCAAAAGAACCAAAAAGAGCAGTTGCCCTTCCCGATTCCAGGCGTCAAATCCAGCCAAAGCAACTAGTTGCTCTGCCCGATTTCAGACGCAAGCAAGCACGCAAAGCAAGCAATTGTGCCGCCTGGATCCGGAGGAAAAAATAACAAAAAGGAGCAGTTACGCTGCCCGAATCCTCGCAACAACAAAAAGCAAAAAGAGTCCAAACTGTTACTTTTATAAAAGAACATATTTAGCCCAAAACCTATTTTGAGTCGAAAAGGGCGAGTTGTGTACCTAACCACTTCTCAACTTGTAGCTTAGCCTCCGAACTCTTTTCATAAATTTGGTTGTTTTTGGTTTTTCTTTGTTTATCTTTAAAATAAAGATGACGACTCTGTTATTCACATTTTGAGTCCACAATTGAGGCCGGGTGTATTCCACGCGCTTGAAAGGTTTTTCTTTTCCAAAAACCACCCGCGTTCTCATGCCGCGGGGGAGAGGTCGAAAAATGCTTATATTTCTTTACCAGTTTAAATACTGCATTTTTATATATCTGTGTATATATTTGTACGCATAACTATGAAATCTTGCAGCAGCTTCATTTTGGGTACCAGTGCAACCCGGAAAAAAAAGAAAAAAAACGGAGGCATATATTTGTTTTATTTTATTATGCTTTATTATTATTTCCAGTAAATATGTAAAGATTCTTTTATTCAGTCATTTTACTTTGGGGATTAGGACCAAATGTAATTAATAGGAACATATAGTTTCCCCACTTTTCTTTATGTTTATTGATCTGAATGGCTGTCACGCTCGCTCGCACCGTCCTTTCGGGGATTCAAACTAATGAGCTGAGAAAATCCATTAAAGAACAGAAAGACAGGTCATTTACTACTTTATTACTGCTTTATATCTAAAAAGGAAAAAAAAAGACTTTACTGCTTTTTAGATACCTCACACACATGCAGGCATATAGATATATTCCGACTACTACCATTCAACCTGATAAACACGGCCGGGTATCCATGATCTCGAAAGAGAGGCTACGGAAAACTTATGCCGAAATTATCACATCCCGCTCCTTTACTGAGGGGTCAACGGGGTGAAGCCAGCCTAGCTCTGCATCAGCCAATGTTAAAAGCATATAGATACTTAGGACACTTCATGGACCGATTGGTTTTTATACCTCGAAATTGGTGGCCAATCCTTGTTGCAAAAATATACATAAATGAATAAAGATATATGCACAGGGGCTGATCAATAACTTTTATGGTATTTATCCTAGACCATTCGAATGGTGGATACTGAAAAGAGTATAGACCCTTCGCCTAAGATTTGTCCAATCTTGGGAAGTCGAAAGTCAGGTGGAATACGGAGGTTCTATACTCTGGAGAAAGAATCCGTTATTCCAGGAAAAGTCCCGAGGCTGTCAAAACAAAGCATGTGCTTGTCTGATCAATCTTAGGGAAAATGAATACTAAAATAATAAAGGCATACTGTACTCAGAACCAAATCCTAGAACCTTCCCTTATGATACCTTGACACTTTTCTCGAAGCTTCGAATTTGGAAAGAAGAGATATAGTAGTCGTTTGATCTCACGGGAGGGTCTGAGACGGAGGTGGTCGAGTCGGGTCGAGAACTATAAAGAATCGGTTCGGAGGGTGCGATTTGGGCGAGAATGACCCGCAGAGAATGAAGCGATCTGTGCATGGTACTCATCTGTGGGGGGCTCAGTGCAGCTACTACTCGGTTATGCAGTGGTTGGAGCAATTTGGGTGCACATCTTAATCACTTATTGAGCCATATCGAAGCCTCTGAGAATCAAAACCCATTATTGGGGAATCCGTTCCACGGAACCCCTCAAAAGCATCACTTCTCATACTCCTCTAAGCCGAAACCCAAACCCTCAGCCAAACACCAACCTTCCAACAACTGCCAGCACCCCAATCACCAATTTCCCACCAAATACATATTACTAGAATTTTAACCCATTTTTGCCAAATCCACTATATCCTCCAAACACAAATATACCCCAACATCCAAGTGGCCTTCAATTTCCTATCACCAATCCATTCCAAAATATCACACATATGGACCTCAGAATCAATACCGAGCCAGGACAAGTAACGACCTATCTACTTTTCAATGATCCAGGTCGTCAGGCAGAAACTGCAAATAGCCCACCTCCTCAAAATCCTTACCAAAAATATCTCAGTCAGGAATAAACCCAGTCACCCCCAATCCCTTAAATATATACCATATCCCAGCTCCACTTCCCACAAAAATAGAGGCAGATATGGAGAACCTAAAGGGAATGATGCTCAAAGTCTTGAACAAAAGGGAATTCTCTACACAGGCACTAACACTACAACCTTCGGCTATGCTGCCCTCAAAATTTAAAATGCCCAACTGTAGACACCCCAATTTCATACTCCTGGTATGTAACATAACATAAAATATCAAGACCTATTTAAAAGACTAACGAATGTCAAGTTACATGGTTAAAAATGCAAGGAAAAAGCAGGATGCATAAACAGTGAATTGTAGGGGGCCAAAGTGCCAAAAATTAGAGGAAAAAGAGCCTGGACGCTGTCCCAAGCCATCCTTGGACCCACGCCCAATACCCCTATGGGCAGCGCCCAATAGTCCCCCAAGCACTGTAGTAGTTTACTTTTGGTGCAACTCTCTCAGCGCATGGTACAAGCCGATGAAACACTGAAGGAAAAACTTAATGGCGAAGGAATCCCCACTCCCAGCCTATAACTAGAGGCTCCGTCTTAAGGAATTCAGAACAGAACGAACACAATTCAAACAGTGAAAACACACAGCAAGAAAATAGTACGCAGTGAGTTCACCGCGTAGTCTGAGAGAACGCTGAAGGAATTTTTCCTTCTAGCACCGAAGCTCTGTCAAATCTCCCCCAAACACTAAACCCTCCGGCCAAAGTGAAACCTAGTTACCTTGCTAGGATTCCGCCCTATTCCACCGGTTCCAAAATCCCAAAAAGAGCAGTTGCCATGCCCGAATCCAAACGTCAAATCAGCAAAAAACAAATAGTTGCTCTGCCCGATTTCTGACGCCAGCCAGCCAGCAAATCCAGCCAAAACAAGCAGAGTTACCGCCCGGTTGCCGAAGCGAAAAGCAACTAAACGAAGCAGTCACGCTGCCCGAAATCAATCAAGACTCCCTCTCCCTAAAGGCTAGAGCGAGCACACCCTAGGGCCTACCAGTAAGGAGTTTGGTACGGGATAAAACCCTCACACTTCAATAGGTAGGATTATTAAATTTTTATGTATAAAAGTGCTATTTAAATAGTCCGATGTAAGCGAAATAAAAAGTTATGCTGCCTGAAATTCTATAGAAAATAGCACTAAAAAGAGCCATTATTATGGCCAAAATCTTATAAATGTATTTGTACCTCTAGAAAGGAGACTGATGTAAGTTTGTAATTATTTCCTTATATATATGCAAATATATATTTAAATGCTTTATTTCAACTGTTAAATAAATGTAAAAAAACATATTTAGCCAAAAATAACTTGTTTTGAGACCGAAAGGGCGAGTTTGGTGCCTAACCCCTTCTCACCTCGTAACTTAGCCTCCAAACCCTTTTACAAATCTGGTTACTTTTGGTTTTTATTTATTTCCCTTAAAATAAAGATGACGACTCTATTGAACACATTTTGAGTCTAAAAATGAGGTCGGGCGTATTCTATGCGCTTAAAAGGTTTTGAAACCACCCGCTTCTCAGTCGTGGGGGATCGGTCGAAAAAAGGGGCACTCATACCGAAATAGAGAAATTTGATGGAACGGGATATCCTATCTCCCATCTAAAATCTTACTCTATCGGCATGCAGTCAAGAGGGGCTAGTTTCGAAGCAATGACCTCCTATTTCCATATCACCTTAATAGGGGCAGCTAAGCAATGGTTAACGCTAGCAGACAACAGTACTATGGGTACTTGAGACCAAATAGCCGAAGAGTTCCAAAAGAGGTACAAAGATAATACTAGCTCTGAGAATAAAAGGGAGCTTGAAGCGTGCACCCAAAAGGAAAATGAAACCTGTGTAGATTTCGCAGCCAGGTGGAAAAGAAAGCTAGCCTAAACATTGGACATGCCTAATCTGGCTGAATCAGCCAAGATGTTCATAAAAAATCTTCAACCCATTTACCTGGAGCATATGCGATATCTCCCATATGGAAACTTCAATGAGATAGTGGAAATAGGGATTTGTATCGACGAAGATATATGCACTGGACATTTGAAAGTCGGTACACCTCCTAGCTCATTCCGCTACTCAAAAGGGAAAACAGTCACATCAGGATCACCTGTCCACATGGTGGGAAATATGCCAATTATGCCACCAACCAGTTTCCCTACCCAAAGCTATGACACTATACCATGGTCCTATGGAGCAGATAGATCCATCAATACAGTTAGTGGTAAAAATGGTCCAAATAGAAACTTCAAAGGGCCAAACATAGGAAATAAGCATTATGATGAATTGCAAGCTCCCTAATCACTGATATTGCAAGGGCTGATGGCACAGGGAGTGCTAAAACCATTGAAAAGCTACATACCGCCAAATCATTTGCCTAACTCATGGAACCATGCTCAGTATTGTGAATACCATCGCTGCAGTGGTCATCTCACCGACAAGTGCTACATACTCAAAAATGCAATCCAAGATCTGATAGATGATAGAGTCATCGAGAAGCCTTACCTCAAGGCCAATGTAGTCAATAAAAAAATTGTGTACCCAAGTTTGAAAGGAATGAAAAGCCATTGTCGTATATCGTCATTCCTCTCTCTCTATCAGGAAAAGAGACTAGCAGCAACATGCTCTCTTGGGACATTATCTTGGGCAATCAAACTATCAGTAGCACTGAGAAAGCCAGTTGGATCGGTGGGGATGTCAGTCATCTTACTAGATCTGGTCGAGCATATCAACCAAACCAAGAAAGTGGTGACCACTCTAGAAATGACAAAGAAATATACATTGGGGCCAAAAGCATGGAAGATACCCTGTTAGCTCAGACGAAGAAAACCCAAGCTAACATATCCATACAATATTATTGATTTATTAGTTCCACATTATTGAAAATTATAGCTTACATGTGGTATTAGAGTTGTATTATCGAATATAAAAATTAGAAACTCATATTTAAAAACTCAGTGATTTTTCAGTATATAATTAGATAATTAGTGATTATTAATTAATAAACATTAAGTATGCTGGATCATAAATTGCATGCTACTGCAATTGATTTTAAATTTTTATTCCCATGAAGACTAGAGTATGTAACTATAGAATTTCTTTCTCTGTATTTCTCTGAAATGTTTTCTGTTATAAGTTCAAAATTAAGCCACTAAATCACTAACAAAAAAATGACCAAAAGTCAAACCAAGAACAATAATTATTTCCTGTTAGGTGCCACAAAAATTGAAGACTTTGGGCCACTGTAAAGAAATGTATTATCCATAAAGTAGACCACTCATTAACTTGTATAAGTTGACACTCACGGCATAACCTTTGGTCCTTAAAGGAATTAATCTCTTTGTTTTAGATTTCATCTACATTTGAAAACACTTGGAGAAATTGCTGGTCGATACACTTTCTCAAATATTTATTTGCTTTACTCTCTTTTTTTTTCAACTACAAAAGGTCATTTTGAAATAAATAGTCCTACAACACCCAAATTCAAAGAAGGCTCTAAATTTCTTCCTCTTCTCCCTTCTTTGTCTTCCCCATCGTAGTTGAGTTCGTTCGCCCGAAGATGCATAAAAAATATGAAGAGGAAAGAAAGTGTGAGTTGAATGGTGAAGAAGAACAATGATTAACACATAACTGTTTCTTCATCACTCTAACTTGTCACTCTTTTACTTATTCATATCATGTTGTTGGTGGTGTTCTTCTTCTTCTTGTTCTTCATCATTTGTTTTTGTGTGATTCAAAATAGATTTAATTTTATGATTTTTGTTACTATGCATGTAAACTGTTTAATGAAATACCTTAATATAATTTTTTTTTTCGCTATTTGACACATTTTTTAAATTTAGATGCATCAATTTTAAATCACAATACATTATTTGTGAATTGTGATGCTTCAATTTTGATTTGAGATACATGAAAGATGCATAAAATGTTGATTCATTTGTTTATTGTGTTGAGGAAATAAGGTAGATGAAGGTGTGCTTTTGTAATGATTTTGTATCACGATGCATCAATTTTTTACATTACGGTGCAAAATTGGATCAAGTAATTAAAATTGTTTCATTGCAATGAAAAAATTGGTGCAAATTTATATTAGGTAATTAAAATTGATATATCGTAGTGAAAAAAATTGATTATCGCAATGTAAATTTGGATTAGGTAATTTTTGCATCGCGATGGAAAAATTGATGCATAGCGATGCATTTGAGTGAGTTATCTATAGCGCACCTTAAACTTATTAAGAGTATTGTAGTCTTTTTTACTTTCAAAAGTATATATTTTTTTGTTAAAAAATGAAACTAGAGGGGTTATAACTTGAGAAATTGGACCACCCGAATTTACCCAAAAACATTTCTATTACTTTGGTTTGTCTCAAAAAATAAGTAAAAAAAAATATGATTTTAGTACAATTCAAAGAAAATACGAACAAGCACGTCTCGCCCAAGGGTAGAGTTGCTAAAGCTAGCACTTTAGACCTCTAAAAAAATAGGGTGAAATTAGGGTTGGTTTCATTTGATAAGTTTTTAATCGTTACATTCTCTCTCTCACATTGATTATGTATTTGTTTACACTCACATTCTCTCTCTCATTAATTATTTAACTTCCCTATTTGATAGTGTTAAATAAACAAATATATGAGAAGAATGATAGAAAATTTGTACATCAAAAGGGTATAGAAAAGGGTATAGGATATTAGTTGAAATATTTCAAAAAAGAATGCATGAACATTTATCTGAGACAAGGGAATAACCAAAATATTTTATTTATTTGCACCAAGCTAACACCTCATTTAATTTGACGCCAACAATCAAAAGTTCAAATTTAATTTCATAAGTCAAAAAGAAAGAAAAAACAGATACCCAGATAAAAAAAAATCAAGTAGCATTGAACAACAACTTGCTTGGATCAATGGAATTAAGTTGTGATTGAAAAATATTTTTGAGAATATTTAGTAGTAAGAAAAACCTTTAAAAAGAAGTAAATTAAGCCAATCCAATTGTAAAATACTTTTTAAATTAAATACTTTTGAATAACTTATCACTTATATTTTAGTCCATAATGAATGATGTGATACTCAATTATATTCTAAAAAAAGATTAGATAAGCAGTTGCCAAATAATTGTTAATTTCTTTTAGAAAATGCACTAAGAACATAATAATTGCTATTACAAAGATTGGATTCACATATTAGTCACTTCCAACTCACCATGACATGCGGTTTGATTCTATAGATCGCCTGAACTCCAAAAGCGATTTTGACTTAGCTTTTAATGTTTCTTATGTGTGAAGAGTTCCATGAGTTAGGTATGGTGGTGCTGCAACTGAATTCAAGCCATTGCGCCAGAAAGAAACCAAACATTAGAAGAACAAAACTACATAAAGCTAAAATGAAGTACCATGAAAGTAAAGAAGTTTCATGGTTGGTACTTCACTTTCCATTTTCATAGAAATTAAGACTTGCAATTTGTATAGACATATTCTTTTCATGGTAGATACATAGTACAATAATCATATTCTTTTCTTATGATGAAAAAACCACAAATTAAAACGTAATAAATATGTTTGCACAACCCATGGTAAAGAAACCATCAAAACTATTTACATAATAAATAATACTTCACTCTTAGTTTTGCTTCACCTCAAATCTCCATCGAACCAAACGAAAGTGAATTCCTGCCAAAGTAAGAAAATTAAAAGAATTGAATAAGAACAGAAACAACGTTATTGGCTGATATTGTAGCCATGGTAAAGAAACCATAAATACTATTTTGTACTTGTTTACATATAATCAAAACGAAGAATATATCAAATTCATCCTTGGCTACAAACTATGTCCATTTTCCCGATGTACTATAGTATTAGTTAAGTCGATCTAGTTCTAAGAATCTACACAGGCGCGCTAGTGGCGAATGATATTTGATCAACCCTCAATGCATAAGGTTCCTATGAATCTTAATTAAGGAGCTCCAACTTATATATGTATGCATGCCAGCTTATAGCATCTTAATGTTATATTTATACAATTCTACACATGTATAAGCAAATACAATAAGAGAGAGAGAGAGAGATAGAGAGACCATGTTGGACCTGAATTGATCTTCAAACTTCGCGAGAACGGAACTTCCGTTGTAGCCAAGAAAGCTTTATAGCAAATGCTAATGCAAGCCAATTGAATACATTTTCAAGGAACTGAAAGTAAGCATGCCTCCACGACTCCTTGAAATGCAAAACCCCACAGATTCCCAAGAAACCAACCAAGAAACCAGGTCCTGTGCCAGCATAAAACCATAAATGATCAGAATCATCATGATCATCTTCACTTCCATGAACAAGTCGTTCATCGTTGTTGTGGCAACTCTTCAAGACAGGTGCTCCACAGAGTTCAGTGTTCCCTTCGTAAATTGTTGGATCAGTTAGAGTTTGGAGTTGATGTCCAATCGGTATCCGACCTGATAATTCATTGAACGAAAGGTTCAAGTAGCTGAGGAAGGTCAAATCTGACAAGCTTGGAGGAATTGGGCCAAAAGTTTGTTTCTGGACAAATCAAGAGATTCCAACTGCTTCAAATTACCAATCGTCGTTGGGATCCTTCCATTCAACTGATTTCCCGATATATTCAATGCCTCTAACCCCAAAAGATCCATCAACCCTTTAGGAATTTCTCCAACCATGTTGTTATTCGACAGGTCTATGGACGTAAGAAATTGGATTGTTTTGGTGTATAGAAGCTCTACTCCTTTCACAACAACAATAATATTTTCCCTATAGTATACCACATAATTTCCCTGTGAATAATTCTTATTGGTCATGCCAGTTAAATTGCTGAAGCATCGTGGGATATTCCCAGTAACATTATTATTTGCCAAGTCTAATAGACGAAGATAGGTGAGATAACAGAGTTGTAAGGGGATCTCACCAACAAACAAATTTGACTGAAGACTAAGTAACTTCAGTTTAGTTAGCTTTTCTCCAATCCAAGGAGGGATAATACCAATAAAGAAATTAACACCTAAATCAAGTGTCATCAGAGATGTCAAATTCTGTAAGGAGAAAGGAAGCTCTCCCTCAAACCTGTTGTTGTGTAAGTGTAATGATTGGAGTTTACTTAGAGAACCCAAGGAACTTGGAATATGACCATGTAGGCTATTATTTGTCACATCTAAAACTTGCAAAGTGATCAATCTCCCCAAGCATGAAGGTAGTCGTCCTGACAACTTGTTTCCAGAGAGAACAATAACATATAAAGATTTCATCATGCATAAATGAAATGGAATATTCCCTGTAAGTAAATTTGTAGAGAGATCTAAGACTTTCACATCAGAGGGTAAAACAGTTAAGGGTCCCTCAAATCTGTTGGAATGTAGTATTAGCTGCCTTTCTAAGGGACCCATAATTGATTCTTGAAATTTGGGCAATTTTCCGTGGATCTCGTTGTGGGATAAATCCAGGAAATCAATATGAGAAGAGACATTCTCAAACCAATTAGGGATTGAATCTGAAATGCTCGAGTTAGCAATTGATAACATCCTAATGTGTCTCTGCGTTTGAAGCCACCGTGGAAATTGAGGTCCTATATTGCAGGAATCCATAAGGATTATGCTGAGTTGAAAAGGAGGAACCCATTGGAGGCTGACATTAAAACCTAACGAGGTTGATGACATGTACAATGAAACTAACTTCTCGAGTTCGGTAAAGTGATGTTCAGATAGATTACCAAGTAATGAATTATGTGAGACATCGAGAGATTTTAATTTTGAGAGTTGTCCAATACCGGTGGGAATGCTCCCGCTTAATTGATTGAATCTGATATCTAACTCTTGTAGCTTTGAGAGTTGTCCAATAGATCTGGGAATGCTCCCACTCAACAGATTGTTCGAAAGATACAATTCCTCAAGACTGCTTAAGTTACATAATGATTCTGGAATTGAAAGGCTTAAGGCGTTACCAGCAAGATTAAGGACAGTGAGAAAGGACAACATTCCAAGAGAATCTGGAATTGGTCCATGAAATTTGTTGGATACAAGACTGAGATGCATAAGGCCACTAATGTTGGACAACCAGAGAGGGATGGTGGAATTAATAAAATTTGCAGAAAGATCAAGTGTAGCAAGTGAAGTAAAATTCACATTCAGAGAAGGAGGAATACTTTGTATGTCACAAGAAGCCAATTTTAGCACTTTTAAAGAAGGGAACTTGTTTACTACAAGGAACCATTCACTATCCTCCCCAATGCTTACCGCGCCAGATAGGTCCAAGTATTTCAAGGAAGATAGTGTAGATGCCCAACGGAGATTATCGATGATAAGGGGACTAAAGTTGGACCACCAGAAAAATGGCTGATAAAAATACTGACAATTTGCAAGATCAAGATACTCCAAACTCGAGAGGTTTCCAAGATGGTGCGGAACTTTACCTGAGAAACCTGAACAAGAGAGGATGAGATATCTCAAATCTTTAAAGGAGCCAAAGAATTTTGGAATGGCTCCTAAAAATTTGTTGAAGCTCAAGTCCAGGTAATTCAAATGCTTTAAATTCAGTAATGAAGGATTCACCTCACCACCAAAGGCGGAGGATTTCCCAAAGCCGGGGAAAATATCTGGATCTTAATTGCGGAGGTCAAGCTCGACGACACGGCCTGTTGTGTTGCTACATCCGACTCCCTGCCATGTACAACAATCATTTCCAACCCATGAGGACAAGCGGTTTGATTCATCTATGAGACCTTTCTTAAACTTCAAAAGTGATTGTCGTTCGATCTCATGGCAGCTTATGTTTGTACTGCAACTGAAATGAAGGCATTGGATGATGAGAAGGAAAGAAAAAAGCATAAGAAAATGTATTCCCATGGCTTTCTAGTGTATGTATATGTGTATGTTTATGCAAAGAAACCAAGTGTGTAATGCATCTACATTCAAGATAACAACATGTATATATAGTCAACAAATGGCTGTGAATTGAATTGAATTGAATTGAATGAAATCCAAAGGCTGTTGACTTGTAAATAATAAAGTCGCCAAGTCAAGAAGCATTACCTCGAAATTGAATCTTGATTGGTTATACTAGAGCAAATTGAAATTTTGATGAACTCTAACATTAATTATATACTTTCTCCGTTTCAGATAAATAATTTGCTATTTCATTTTAAAATATATTTTACTTAAAAAGTTCATTTTCAAAAATTAAGACACAAAATTTTTATTTTATTACTAATTGACACTTAAAAGCATCATTTCTTTTAAAAAGTTTGACTTTCAAATGGAGACTCTTTGTTCGAAACGGAGGAAGTATCTTTTACTATCTTATTTTATGGCAAAGAGTCCACTATTCTATTTCTAGATGTTTCACTTAAAGAGTCAATTTTCAAAAATTAAAGTATAAAAGTAATAACCCCAATCTTACATCGGGTAGATGTGGAACTTGTGTTTGATTTATAAGATAGTCATGCGCTACTACTGGGTACCAACATCAACCATGTCTTTTAGGTCAACTTATATTGGGCCCGATGAAATCTTTGCGTCTTACGATGTGGAGTGTATTAATCTGAATAACGGGCCAGAGACTCTCGAGCAAGAGTCGATTACAATAAAATGTTATTTTATTACTAATGTATTACTAAAAATTTAATCTTTTCAAAAAAAATAATAATAACTTTCAAACGATAATTTTTTTTATGGGAAACAAAGCTAATACTAATTGTTAAACGTGTCAACGATGAATTATTTAATGAGAACGGAGGAAGTAATTATTTGAAATCCTATTCTTGATAGTGGGAGAGCAATTGATTATTATGATACTTTTATGAAGAAGGCTATAGACCACGCATGTAGTGCAGTGTCCATTAATCC
>JABEVN020003124.1:0-19322 GCA_013146195.2 Codonopsis lanceolata | reverse complement strand
AGAGTTAAGCTAAGTTAAGTTGGGATTAAGTTAGGTCCAAGTTAAGTTGAGGTAGAGTTAAAGTTAGAAGTTGCGTTGGCTAGTTAAGTTAAAGTTGAAGTTAAGTTAAGTTAAGTAAGTTAGTAGATTTAAGTTAAGTGATTAAAGTTGCGTTAAGTTATTGCAGTTAAGTTAGTGAAGTTGCGTTACGTTTAAGTTAAGTTAAGTTAAGTTATTTAAGTTAAAATTTAAAAGTTAAGTTAAGTTAAGCTGAAGTTAAAGTTAAGGTAAGTTAAGTTAAGTTAAGTTACTTGAAGTTAAGTTGAAGTTAGTTATGTTAAGTTAAGTTAAGTTGGAAGTTAAGTTATGTTAAGTTAAGTTAATGTTAAGTTAAAGAGTTGCGTTACGTTTAAGTTAAGTTAAGTTAAGTTAAGTTAAGTTAGTAAGTTAAGTTAAGTTAAGTTAGTAAGTTAGGCTAGTTAAGTTTGAAGTTGCGTTGAAGTTACATTAAGTTGCGTTGCGTTTGCGTTAAGTTATACGTTAAGTTATACCATTTGATAGGCGTTGCGTGTTTTCATGTTATAATGGTCCATCGTACTCCATTATAACATTTAACTTAATAGGCGTAAGCGTGTTTTCATGTTATAATGGTTATCGTACTCCGTTATACCATTTCGCTAATATTATCGTGTTTCATGTTATAATGGTCCATCGTACTCCATTATACCATTTTGTCAATAGGCGTAGCGTGTTTTCATGTTATAATGGTCTATCGTTCTCCATTATACCATTTTATTTAATAGGCGTATCGTGTTTTATGTTATAATGGTCCATCGTACTCCATTATACCAATTTAAATGATAAGGCGTAACGTGTTTTTATATTATAATGGTCCATAAGTAGTCCATTATAACATTTTGTCATTAATAAGTATAACGTGTTTTTCATGTTTATAATGGTCCATCGTATCCATTTAACATTTTGTCAATAATAAATTAACGTGTTTTCATGTTATAATGGTCCATCGTACTCCATTATACCATTTAAGCCTAATTAGCCGACACGTGTTTTTCATGTTAAGAGTCGTTAAGTTTTAAGTATACCATTTTAAGTTGGCGTAGGGTGTTTTTTCATGTTAAGGATTACGTTAAGAAGTTAAGTTAAGTTACGTTACGTTAAGCTAAGTTAAGTTTAATGTTTAGATTAAGTTAAGTTAAGTTACGTTTAAGTTAAGTTAAGGTTAAGTTAAGTTAAGCTAAAGTTAAGAAGTTTACATTAAGTTAAGTTAAGTTAAGTTAAGTTATTCAATTAAGAGTTAAGTTAAGTTAAGCTACGTTACGTTAAGTTACATTAAGAAGTTACGTTACGTTACGTTAAGAAATTAAGGATACGTTACACATTTAAGTTAAGTTAAGTTAAGTTAAGTTAGTTTAAGTTAAGTTAAGAAGTTAAGTTAAGTTAAGAAGTTAAAGTTAAGTTAGTTAAGTTACATTAAGTTAAGTTTAATTTTTGTAATTATATTGATGCTAATCATTTTAATTATTGATATTATAATATTAAATTAACATTTCAAATATTATTTTATATTAATTATAATTTAAGTTAACGTTACGTTAAGTTAAGTTAAGTTGTAATGTGAATGATTTAATTTTTGTAATTATATTGATGCTAATAATTTTAATTATTGATATTATATTATTAAATTAACATTTCAAATATTATTTTAATTTAGTTTCAATTTAATTTCAAATATTATTGATATTTTATATTAATTTTAATTTTAATTTCAATTTATTTTAATTGGCAAAGGAATTTTAAAATTAAGAAAATAATCTGAAAATAAATTATGAAAATATTCGACGAGAGTGCCATTATTTTAAGTTAAGTTAAGTTAAGTTAAGTTACATTACGTTACGTTACATTATGTTACGTTACGTTAAGTTAAGCTAAGTTAAGTTAAGTTACGTTACGTTAAGCTAAGTTAAGTTATGTTACGTTAAGCTAAGTTAAGTTAATCTAAGTTAAGTTAAGCTAAGTTAAGTAACGTTACGTTAAGCTAAGTTAAGTTACGTTACGTTAAGTTAAGTTAAGTTAAGTTAAATTAAGTTAAGTTAAGTTAAGTTACGTTACGTTTAAGTTAAGTTATATTACGTTAAGCTAAGTTAAGTTAAGTTATGTTGCGTTGGAAGTTAAGTTGAAATTTACGTTGCGTTGCGTTCACGTTAAGTTAAGTTACGTTATGTTACGTTAAGTTAAGTTAAGTTACGTTACGTTATGCTAAGTTAAGTTATGTTACGTTAAGTTAAGTTAAGTTAAGCTATGTTAAGTTAGGATTCAAGTTACATTAAGCTAAGTTAAGTTATGTTACGTTGAGTTAAGTTACGTTAAGAGTTAAGGATTAAGATTAAGTTATGTTGTATTAAAGTTAAGCTAAGTTTAAGTTAAGTTAAGTTAAGTTAAGTTAAGTTAAGTTAAGTTAAGTTACGTTAAGTTAAGTTACGTTACTTTATGCTAAGTTGTTATGTTACGCTAAGTTGCTGTTGCCAAGTTGCTTGGGTTGCCACGTTAAGCTAAGTTGCTATGTTACGTTAAGTTGCTAAGTTATGCGTTACGCTAGTTAAGTTGTTACGTAAGTTAAGTTGCCGTTTATTGATATTATATTATTAAATTAACATTTCAATATTATTTTAATTTAATTTCAATTTAAGTTAACGTTACGTTACGTTAAGTTAAGTTGTAATGTGAATGTTTTAATTTTTGTAATTATATTGATGCTAATCATTTTAATTATTGATATTATATTATTAAATTAACATTTCAAATATTATTTTAATTTAATTTCAATTTAAGTTAACGTTATTATTAAGTTTGTTGTAATGTGAATGTTTTAATTTTTGTAATTATATTGATGCTAATCATTTTAATTATTGATATTATATTATTAAATTAACATTTCAAATATTAATTTAATTTAATTTCAATTTAGTTAACGTTACGCTAAGTTACGTACGCTAAGTTAAGTTGTAATGTGAATGTTTTATTTTTGTAATTATATTGATGCTAATCATTTTAATTATTGATATTATATTATTAAATTAACATTTCAAATATTATTTTAATTTAATTTCAATTTGTTAACGTTATGTTACGTTACGTTAAGTTAAGTTAAGTTGTATTTGAATGTTTTATTTTTGTAATTATATTGATGCTAATAATTTTAATTATTGATATTATATTATTAAATTAACATTTCAAATATTATTTTAATTGAATTTCAATTTAATTTAATATATTTTGATATTTTATATTAATTAGAATTCAATTTAATTTTTTTCAGATCGATCTAAAATTTCCTGCCGAAATTAAAATTAATTTTTAAAAATTAAAATTATTATTTTTAAATACTTTAGCGACGGAAATTTCCTACGCTGAAATTCAATTTTAATTAAATTTTTAACGCCTTTAGCTTATCGTGAATTTTCCGTCACCGAAATTCAATTTAATTAAATTTTAAATACCTTTTTAGCGACGGAATTTTCCGTCCCCCGAAATTCAATTTAAATTAAATTTTAACTTTAGCGACGAATTTTTCCGCCGAAATTCAATTTTAATTACTTTAGCCTTTAATCGGAAATTTCCGTCATTTAAATTCAATTTTAATTAATTTTGTGGCTTAATGAAAGGCCTCGAGCCGCAGTTGTGACCTTAGCGACGGAATTTGCCGAATAAATCGAAATTAATTTCTAATATTAGCGACGGAAAATTCCGCCGCTAGTTAGACCTTTAGCGACGGAAAATTCCGCCGCTGAATATTTCGAAATTAATTTCGAGTTTAGCTGATTTTAATTCCGTCGCTAAAGGTCACCTTAGCGACGGAAAATTCCGCCACCGATAAATTCGCCGATGATGTTCAATTCCGCCGCATGATTAATTCCATCGCTGATTCCGCCGCTAGCAGGCCTTCAGCGACGTGAAAATTCGCCATTGCTAAATAAATTCGGCGATGGTCAATTCCGTCGCTAATGCAAAATTCGTCGCTACGCTAAAGGTAAAATTTAAGGTAAGCGCTATCGCCGATTGATTCCTCCGTGGGAAAATTCCCTCATTTGAAACACTTGTTCTAATAGTGATTGCGAGTACCATCGTAGCGATGCCCCCCAGATAAGTGTTATAAGCTTAAAAGTGACATTCAAGATCTTATTGATAGCCAAATCATTGAGAAGCGACATCCATAAGTCAGCATGATCAAATCCCATGAAGAGGCCAGCCAACCGGACTAGTTTAAGAAAAATGATGCTACTCTGTCCTATATGGTCATCCCTCCGTCTTCAGAGAAGAAAGGTTTTATGCCAAAAGTAACACACTGAGCAGTGGTCGGGCATCGCCTGAGGAAAAGAACTTGAGCGAGGGGTACAGACGTCGACAGGATGTTATTGGTCACTCAGGGAAGGACAAGCGAAAGCCTTTAAGACTCATAGAACCCTATAATACCCTTTTGTATACACCTCCAGAAACCCTTTTTCCTTTGAATCTCCTTTTGCCAAATAAAATCTTCAGGAAACAACTTTTTTTAAGCTCAATGTCGGTTTTCGTAAATTTTCCATATATATCTTTCCCTTTTGATTCAGATCACCTATTTTCGAGTATCCCTGGAGAGGTTTTTTTTCTAAGGATGATAAATTGACTCACTTAAAAACACATAAATTTACACGAGTTTATAATGATTCATCTAGAAGATATGGAACCGCAAATTATTAAGATCACATGAAATCTAAAACATGCAAGTCATCTTGATCAAAATCACCTTCGACCCATTGCGGTCGAGCTGTTAGTAGCGTACTGGGGCTACCTACCATAAACACCAAAACCCCTCCAAAAACCTGAAACCTTTTTTAAGATCATGATATACCAAAACCCTACTGAAATTAAGACCTTCCAAAATCCCTAGCTAAACAACTATCCCCATGATCCAGCTTCCCAAAACTGGGGTTGTTTCGCCTTTTTATATTCACCAAGAATGATTATCCCTTTGTCCCAAAAGGAGAGATTTCCCCAACTACTATGATGATACTCTAAGAAGAAAAGAAAAAAAAGAAAAAAAGAAAAGAAAAGAAAAAAAGGAAAAAAAGAAAGAAAGAAAAAAAAAAAGAGAGAAAAGAAAAAAAAAGAGAAAAGAAAAAAATATCTCCGGAGCAAGTTTATTGTTTGTCCATCTCTCCCTTACACAAACTAATTTGGGGTTTCTCGGGAAAAACAACACACATATATACTCTTTCAAAGTGTGGATCAAAAACAAAAAGTCAAAGTCATACCCAAAGCCAAAGCCATACCCAGAGTCGAAGCCAAAAAACCTACCATACTCGAAACCAAAAGCCAACTATCCATCCAGAACCCATAGCCTAAAAAGCCAGTCAACGATCAAAATTTTGATCGCCTTTGTTAATCATAAACCAATTCCATGAAGAGACCTTCTAACCAAAGACCAATACCTCAAAAGCAATCCACCCCCAAAACCTAAACAGTACACCCTGAACCAGTCACGATCAACAGCTCTGCTTCAATCGATTATAACGTGATCTGAGTCAAAGACGGACTCCTTGCTAAAACACACAAGAACATCAAAACATAATTACCAAGTAGGGTCCATAACCCACCAAACCTGGTGATACTCGGCAATAAGGTGAACTCTGAATTCTGGCTCTCTTTCTTGTTCAATAGAGTCGTCCTTCTATCCTGTGCCTTTAGTTATCTCTTCAACAAAAAAAAAAAGGAAAAGAAAAAAAAAAGAAGAAGAAAAAAAATCCACCTAGGGGCTTTCCCTCCGTCCACTTCTGGGGTTATTCTCCATTCATATCCATAAAAACGTACCAATTAAGTATACTAGGGGCTTTCATGTCCCCTCTTGAAAAACTTGTTGATTAAGTCATCCTGGGGCTTTTCCCATCAAAGTCATGAGTCTTGTCCATGCAGTCTCCTATCATATGTTCCCTAGGTCATGTTTTATTGGTCATAACGGAAGATGCTTCGGTTAGGAAATCTTTGAACTCATAATTCCTGCGAGGTAGGTAGTTTGTTTCGGATACACTTTGCCCCTACCTTCCTGTTGATGTCAGACTGGTTGTTTTCCATTTTTTGTCCAGGATACCAAAGGTTCGAAACTCCACTTACAGGGCTGGATTCTCTGTTTCACTCTAGCATCACGCCGGTTTCTCTAAAGTTCTATCAGATCTTGCTGATTAACCGCCGTGTTATCTCGTCCTATGGGCCTGGTTTTTGAAACCCCTCCTTAATTTCTTTGCGATAACCATGATATTTTGTAACCAAGTCAAGGAAAAGAAACGTGAAACCCCCATTAAATTTCTTCACTGAAAAGCCTCATCAAATACCGAAAACCAGAATATATACATCATACCTCCTACGTTTATGGCCGAAGCTTCGAGTGAACACTAATAAAGCGACAACCTCAGCCTTCTCACCCACCAGCCAAAAAGTACGACGTGTTTATAAAAGATGAATTAATTCTCGCTTAATTTGCAATGAATATTGCATTCTAAATCAATGCCTTTCTTAAGGTAATGTAATGGAAATTGCATTTGGTGCTGCGGTAGTCTAAAAGTGATGCAATTAATATTGCACCAAATATTTTTTGTAGTTGCTCTTTTAGTAATGCAATGAATATTGCATCAGATCCCTGCATTTACCCTTTATGCCTTCGTTTACTCTTGACATCACATGAAATTTTGCATCTAGTCTTTGTGATAAGTCTCAAGGGGATGCAATGGATATTGCATCTGATCTTTTGTCAGCCTGGTATTGATGCAATAGATATTGCACCAAATGGATATTGGGTCGATTATTAGCTTGAATTTCTCTCATAGTGATGCAATGCATAGTGGATCGGATCTTGCATCAAGTTTCGTAGAGATGCAATGGATATTGCATCAGCTTTGGTGATAGTCTTATGGCCATGAAATGGATATTGCATCAGCTTTGGTGATAGTATTATGGCCATGCAATGGATATTGCATCCGGTCTTGATATAATACGATGGATATTGCATCTAATTTTCTGATAAAGCGATGGATATCGCATCTAGTGTTGTGATGCAATGGATATTGCATCTGATTTTTGTGATAACGCAATGGATATTGCATATGATTTTGAAGTAATACAATGAATATTGCATCAGATTTGGCTATAGGTTCCTAATGGATGTAATGGATATTACATCTGTTTCTGCATCTGGTCTCATTATGGATGATGTAATGAATATTACATCCAATTTTGCTTTGGTCTCGCTTGATAATGCAATGGGTATTGTATCTGATTCTGTGATAATACGATGAATATCACATCTAGTGTTGTGGCGATGTAATGGATATTGCATCTAATTCTGTGATAGTGCGATGGATATCGCATCTAGTGTTGTGGCGATGCAATGGATATTGATCTGATTTTGTGATAGTGCAATGGATATCGCATCTAGCGTTGTGATGCAATGAATATTGCATCTGATTTTGTGGTAATGCAATGGATATTACATTTAGTGTTATGGCGATGCAATGGATATTGCATCTGATTTTGAGATAATGCAATGGATATTGCATTTGAGTTTGTGGCGATGCAATGGATATTGCATCTGATCTTTGTAATGCAATAGATATTGCATTTGTTTTCTGTGATAATGCAATGGATATTGCATTTTGATGTGCGTTGTTTTCACTAGGTTGTAATGGATATTGCAACTATCTTTCCGCATCGCAGCTTGCTTGTCGGTCTGAGACCGAACTACGTTTGGTCTGATTCCTAAAAATGATACGTAGGCACGACCATTAGAGCATTTTATTGCATATCTGCTTAAAAACTACGATAACCTGCTATAACCAACTAAATATGTTTAGGGTATGTGAGATTTTAAGCTACTGTATCCTAAACTGTCGCATCTATAAACTGCCGCATATTGCATTCCTCCCCATTATAATTTCCCCGAAATTTGGGAGTCTATTTCTTATCAACGATGTTCGTTTACTTGGTAAGTTTCGGTTTACCCGTAAACTCCATCGTTGAGGGGCTCTGTAGACACCCCAATTTCGTACCCCTGGTATGTAAAATGACATGAAATATCAAGACCTGTTAAAAAACTAACAAATGTCAAGTTACAGGGTCAAAAATCCAAAAAGCAAAAGCAGGATGCGTAAACAGTAAAATGCAGGGGACCTAAGTGCCAAAAAGAAGGAGAAAAAGGGACCCAGGCACCGCCCATGGTCATCCCAGGCGCCGCTCCCACTTCCACCATGGGTGGCGCCCAATAGTGCTAAATGCATTGTAGCAGTTTGCCTTTGGTGCAATCTCTCAAGCGCGTGGTACAAGCCGATGAAGCTCATAAAGAGAAAACTTAACAGCGAAGGAAGGCCTCTCCTAGCCTATAAATAGAGGCCCCCGGTTTGTGAATTCACAGACAGTTCACGCAATGAAAAACACACTCAACGCGATGAGTTCTCCTGAGAGAACGCCGAGAGAATTTTCCTTTAGCCCCGAGGCTCCGTCAAATCTCCCCCAAACACTAAAACCAAGCGGCCAAAGTGAAACCTAGTTACCCTGCTAGGATTCTCCCTATTCCACCGGTTCCAAAATCCCAAAAAGAGCAGTTGCCCTGCCCGAATCTAAACGCCAAATCAGCCAAAAGCAAGCACTTGCTTTGCCCGATTTCCGCCGCCAGCAAGCAAACAACAGCAAAAAAAACAAGCAGTTGCTCTACTCTGATCCCGAGACTGAAAAGCAACTTTTGGAAACATTTACTCTACCCGAATCCCTGCAACAACAAAGCTGCAAAAAAAAAAAAAAAAGACTCCCTCTCCCTGAAGGAGATAACGAACACTCCCTAGAATCTACTAGAATGAGCTTGGTACAGGATAAAACCCCCACGCTTCAAGAGGTAGGCTATTTAAAGTTTTTAATATATAAAAGTGCTATTTATATTAGCCCAATGTAAAGAAAATAAGCAGTTATGCTGCTCGAATTTATATAAGAAAATAGCACTTAAAAGAGCCATTATTATGGCCAAAATTTTATAAATGTATTTGTAACTCCAGGAAGGAGGCTGTTGTAAGTTTTGTAATAATTTCCTTATATAGATACATATATATATATATATATATATATATATATATATATATATATATAAATGATTTATTTATGGCCAAAAATAAAGCGACAAAAAACACGCCACAATAATTAGCTAACGCGGTCGCCTTCTGTGACGACGTAGCTCGGATTCCGGAACGGAATCCCAAGGTCGCGACGCTAGGACAAGGCAAGAAGAGGACAAGCATGAAGTAAATAATAGTGCAAGTCAAACAATAAAGCTATCAAGCTCTAAACATGGATGTGTAATAGTATAAAAATACGGGTAAACAAAAATCAAAGATGCGGAAGCGTTAACATAGTGAAGCCCCGAGCTAGAGAGCTCAAAGACTGAAGCGAATAGAATCAAGAGAGACATTGTCTCACAAGGCTAAACACAAAATTCACGTGTCGCAACATTGCAGACGCAGAACAAACCATCAGCACTCCAAGCCGGCACTTCGACAAGAACCCTACCTGATATAACAATTACCCAACGGCTAACATGCTGGGGTTAACAACAACAATAACAAGAGAGATACTGAATGCCCCGAAGCTACTGCTTGCCCGGGAGACAACTGAATAAATACTAAGAAGTGAAGTATATTGTATACACGCCAGACCAAAAATCAGCGATAGGAAAGTACAACAAGACTAGTAATGCTACCAAACTGTAAAGTTTATATAACTTTACTCAAAACGTCCTAAGCGGAAAAGAAGGACAAAATAATAAAAACAACACGATGCTAGAGGGAACTCCGCAAGCAACTACTCGGGGAATTCGACTGCTACAAACACGAACACATGAACTAAACTCGGGCTATCGATCAACTGCGATCTGTTACACTCACGAACACACGAACTAAGCATGGGCTATCGATCAACTGCGATCTGCTACAATCACGATCTACTCGACCTCAATGTAGCGGACAAGGGGGTTTAGTAACGTACCTCAGATCTGAATTTCAAACCTATGTGAAACCTGGAATGGATAGAGGGGAAACGATCTCCTCGACGAGATCTTTCTAACGGTGGTCTCGGCTCATCAATTGGTTGGCCGAAGCTCCGGTAATCGCCGGAACACTCCAAGAACCCACTTTTCTCTTTCTCTCTCTAAGTTTGACCGGTTGGAGAGATAACGATGTGAACAAAATCAGATTAGAAATGAATGAATAGATGTATTGAGGCTTATATACTCCTAAGGGGAGGTCAAAGGTTCAAAATACCCTTACAAGGGATAAAAGAGGGATTTATATTAAGGGTATGATAGGAAATTTCGTCAAGACAAGTCATAAAAGACTGCTGGTAGTGCAGCCCAAAGTCTGCCGGTAGTGCAGCTTAAGGTCTGCCGGTGGGAAGCTCAAGGTCTGCTGGTAGGAAACTTAAAGTTTGCCGGTGGGCAGCTCCAAGTTTGCTGGTGGGCAGCAGCGCGAGGCTATCTTCCGATTGCTCCCGTTTGCACACCGTTTGACGAAAATGACGTGATTTCTTCACCAGACTGACCCTAAGGACTTCAAATAAAAGCCTTAAAAGTCTCAAATCAAACTAAAACCATCTTGGGTGATATCTCGAACAAAACGATTCAGTCGCGTACCATATTCGACCCGTAACTAATAAATGACAACGAAATCACGTGGAACAAACTAACGATCGAAACAATGAGCGAGCAAGTATACATACTTATTTTAAAGTATCTTAAAAGCCTAATAAAGAGTTTGAAACTCATACTCAAACTTAATTTAGAATTAAGTCCCTCAAAAATACGAAAGATGAAACGTTTACAAAACGAGAATCGTGAAACCAAACTTACGACGACGACTATACTTTGAACGTCGTGACCTCATGCAAAAATTATAGACATGATAATAAGGATATTAAATGTATCCAAGTGAGTACACGAAGACCTAAGATCCCTCCAAGGTTCCGAGTAAGAAAGAAGTACGAAACCATTCTATCAAGTCAATTACTTAAAGATTTAGGGTTTTACACCTTCGTTCTTCGTAATACGAGTACATCCTTTACAGTATGTGCGTTCAAATTGTGAAGCCACTTTCCAACTTTGACACTTCAGCCCATCTAGTTTTAGAACATTCATTCCAAGATTTCACACTTGTCCCTAAACTTCTAAATCTATCAAATAAATCCCTGAACTTTTGGAAACACTCTTAAGGCTTGTTAGGATCATATCATTTCTTCATGTCCCAGTTGATGTCAAGTTCTCATTGAATGGCTTGCTCTGCTGCTAGGGTCAAATAGGGGATAGGGCCTACTATATTTACAACCCTGTGACGCGGTAGTGGACGACACTTCCAAAATTTGATATCGATCATGAACCTGATGCTCTTCTTGTGCTCATTTTCAAACCATCACTACTGAATTATGTGCCTGAAAACAAACTAGTTTGTGCTTTTCGATCTAATGATTTTGACGGTTCTATTTAGTTTGACATTTGTTCTTCTAAAGTCTGCTAAACTCCATGCTACTTTGGATGTTAGCGTGGTTGGTAGCTTGTTGGAGACCTACTTGATGCCATTTATTGGGGGTAAGATGGAGGTGGTACAATTTGGGAAAAACATTTTTTCATGTAACCTAAAAACCAGTGAAACGCCTTTCAGTGCTTTATATGAGGGGAAGTGTTTACCTTACGTGAATAGCCTTGCCTCGCTCTAAATCTGTGACAATACTTGCTATTATATTTTTCTCACTAGAACTTTTTACTAGGAGATGGAAGTTTGTACCCTTTTGGTGTGATTTTGGTTCAATAGCGACTGGTAGAACTTTTTCTTTGTCCATTCTATATCAGTAGTTTATCTTTTGTGGCATCTTTTATCGTCAATATTTTTATAGTTTTACTACTGCAATATTTTGGTACTAGGCATAGACTTTTGAAAAATGAATTGGAGTTTTATTTGATGGTAATTAATTCAAAAAAAAAAATACAAATTTCTGATTTAAGAGTCTTGTTCTTTCTTGGACTTCTGATATTTTGCATGAATACTTAGTTTTCCAATTGGGCACATTTACTTGTCAAACCTATCTCAATTTCGAGTTGGGCTATGAATAGTTGGATTATTTAATAAGTCAGTAGGATTCTTGGTAATACATCAAGCCAACTAAATTCATATGTGTTATTCAATTGTAACGATGTTGAGACATTCCTCAGTAGCCACTATTACAATCCTATAACAATCTAGCTTTAATTTTTTTTAATTATTGATTAAATTTACATTTATCAATTTAGATGTATTTTCTTCATCAATAGGTTGCGGGTATTTTCATCATCAATTTAGATGAATACTTACCAACAAATACAACTCCAATCCATTTTTCAAAAGTCTAAGCACAGTACCAAAATATTGCAGCAGTAAATCTATAAAAATATTGACGATAAAAGATGTCACCAAAGATAAACTACTGATATAGAATGAACAGAGAAATAGTTCTGCCACTTGCTACTGAACCAAGATTGCACCAAAAGGGTACAAACTTCTATCTCCTAGTAAAAAGTTCTAGTGAGAAAAATATAATAGCAAGTACTGTCACAGATTTAGAGCGAGGCAAGGCTATTCATGTAAGGTAAACACTTCCCCTCATATAAAGCACTGAAAGGCAATCGCTTAGTTTCACTGGTTTTCAGGTCACAAGAAAAGAGGTTTTTCCCAAATTATACCACCGCCATCTCACCCACAATAAATGGCACAGAGTATGTCTCCAACAAGTTACCAAGCACTTTAACATCCAAAGTAGCATGGAGTTTAGCAGACATTAGAAGAATAAATTTCAAACTAAATAGCACCGTCAAAATCATTACATCGAAAAGCACAAACTAACTTGTATTCAAGCATGAAATTCAGAAGCGATGGTTTGAAAATGAGCACAAGCGCAGCATCAGCTCCATGATCCATATCTAATTTTGGAAGTGTCGTCCACTGCCGCGTCATAGGGTTGCAAATATAGTAGGCCATATCCCCTGTTTGACCTTGACATAAGAGCAAGCCATTCGATGAGGAGTTGACATCAACTGGGACATGAAGAAATCATACGATCCTGACAAGCCTTAAAAGTGTTTCCAAAAGTTCGGGGATTTATTTGATAGATTTAGAAGTTTAGGGACACGTGTGGAAGCTTTGAATGAAAGTTCTGAAACTAGAGGAGCTGAAGTGTAAAAGCTGGAAAATGGCTTCACAATTTTAACACATCTACCGTAAAGGATGCGCTCGCATTACGAAGACCGAAGGCAACCGCGTTTGCTAATTATTGTGGCGTGTTTTTTGTGGTGTTATTTTTGGTCTTTTACTGTTTTACTTTTTGAGTATTTTTAGGGTTTTAGTTTCCTTTTAATTAGGTTTTTTTTTTCCTAAAGTTTAGTTCTAAACACCCCAATTTCGTACCCCCATTTCCTAAAATGTCCAAAAAGATATTTGCTATATGAAAGGACTAACGGACGTTAAGTTCTCATAGCCTTCCGGGGTGGCAGAATGATCAAATGAAAAGATAACTTGACAAGGGAGCAAACCGAAAAACTACAAAATCTATGAAGGAATACCAGTCAAGGTGCGGCGCCCAATCTCGCATGTGCCGCGCCCCGAAATGCTTTTGCCTTATTCAGTTTCTTCCTTCTCCCAGCTGCATGGCTCGCTCTTGATGTGCATTGTACAATCCCTCCATGATGCTCCTCATCCGGTTGCCTGGGCTGATTTTCTCCTATATAAGTAGGCCTCGGCCTCATTTCACACACCGAGAGAAGCCAAGAAGACCCTCTCCCCCAAAGGCTACCAACCTCTCTTCCTCCCTGGCCTTATGTGTAACGCCCCATAATCTTGCATGTGCATTCTATGCTTGTCCTTATACTTTCTTGGTTGATTGTGAGCATGTTTACTTGATATATATATGTTTTAGAATCATTCATAGATCATTTTAGAAGTCCATAACATGTTTAGAATCATATAAACTTGTTTGTTGAATCGCCGGTTCGATCGCGTTGAATTTGGTCTTAGCGATTCCTCTCGTTGCTCGTATTTGCTTCTATTTCGACGTACGAAGTGTTCGTTGAGTTCTTGGCTTTCTATTCAGGTCTTAATCATGTTGAAACAAACCTTTTTCATGCCCAAGATATCCTAGTTTGATTGATGTTTGATTTGAGTTTAATTCGTCGTTCATTTGTCGCGTGGTTCGCGCCTTGTTCTAGCTTGTTCCGAGGGGTGTTCGGGTGCGTTTCCGACTTGTTTTGAGTAGGGTTAGACCTTAGAATGGTTGCCCAAAAGTTTGGAACCATTTAGATCAAGTTTGAATCAAGTTTTAGGGATTCTGGAGCCGAGGCGGCCGCATGGGAGCTGGTGAGGCGCCCGCCTCAAATGCTGAGAGTAATTTCTGATTGGTCTGAACTTGGGAGGCCCCTGATGTTGAGCGGCCGCATGGCCTGGGTGAGGCGCCCGCCTCACTGCTTTGTCTGGGATGATTTTCTCCTGTTCTGAAATTGGACGAATTGTACACTTCAAACCCATATCTAAACCTATCCTAAACCTCCCTAACCCTTCCTACTTAAGTCCTAACATCTCTAATTAGTTTTTAATGTTGAGTTAAGAGTTCATTAGTGACCAATTAAGCCACAAATCAGATTAGAAAAGGGACCACAAGTTGTTGACACTTGTCCCACTCAAAATCTAGACCTATATCAACCACATTTCAGATTTTTGACCCTCATTCTCACCCTCCCTCTTCCAAAAACGAATTTCCATCTTCTCTCTAACTCTTCCATGGTTTCTTGAGGTTTCATCTTCATCCTTCATCATCCATTCATCTTTTGCCCAAGGGTCCTTCATTAAAGTTGTAGAGCTCAAGAAGGGGAGCATTTCCATCCGATTAGTTTCTTCCATTGCTTTCTTTGGTGTGTATCAAGTAAGTTACTTTCTTCATCTTCTTCTTTTAAGTTCTCATTGACCCTAAGGAAGCAAAGCCTATGGTGGTTGAGGTCAATGAGGACACATGTATGCCTTCCATGCTATCTTCTTGTATGTTGAGATTTTGATCTTGTTAGGAGCATGTATAGGTTGAACTCTTGCTTGTGAAAGCCTATATTATTCTTTCATCTTGCCTATTTAAAGTTTTAAACATGTTAGAGACATGTATATTATTTGTTGTTGGAAGTTTGTTCATATGAAAATGCCCTAAATGGTGCCTACATTAAATGTTGATATGTTGTATGTGTTCTATCTTATGAAATGAACTCTATGATGAACATGAATCACTTTGCATTGCCTTGGTGAATTTAATACCTTGTTGAACCTAGAAATGACCTAGGTTGGGTTATGAAGCATATAGCTTCAATTTCTCCAAATTTGGGAATTTAGAGCAAAGACTCAACGGAGTCGACTCTAGGGAATATTTGAACGTGTTGAACCCTAATTTCAATCCCTACGAAGTTTGAACACCGTTTGATTTGGTTTACTCAAGTATGAGATTGGTTTGATGGTTTATGCAAGTTTTATGAAAGGTTGGTTTGTGCAATTTATTTGCCTTGATATGACTTTATAGTAGAGATTAATACCCTACTTGGTTGGTCGAGTTCGCTCTTGTCGAATTCGGTCTTTGATTGGTTTAGTCAAGTAAATATCTACTTGTGCATCACATTGAGTCCAGCTGGCATTATTTGGTTTGTTTATCGGGTCAAGGTGGGACGATGCACGCCTTCACGAATTATGGGATTCGTGCCGCTATGGATCGCCGCACCTAGGACTTCACACACACCTCCATTGTTGGTCGCAATGGGGAAGTAGCCCCTTTGCCGTCAGACGCTAAGTGCCGCATTGGCTTGCTATCTAGATCGAGTGGTACTTGATAAAAGTTGATGCATTCACGAGCATCAATGTTGCACGATAAAGTATAATAAAGTTTTATTGCGTGAGCTACTAAGCGGCCGTGACTATATCATATCCTACTTGTATGATTTAAATTCCCGCACTTATGTGAACAATATGCTAAGTGCCATATGATGATGATGTGCTAAGTGTAAATGATGATAACATGTCATAATTGTGATAAATGTCATGCTATAACATGAACATGCATTGTAGTAACTTACTAAGTCTTTCGACTTACCCTATTTGTTTGCTTTGTCTTTCCTTAGATCCGAGCCGAGGAGACGTTACGTTTAGATAGACTCGCTTGTACTCGCTGGTTGTTGTGTTAGCAAAGTTGCTCTTTTGGACATCTATTAGTTAACCTTTTATTTTGAAAGGACGTTGGGAAGCAAGTCATGTAGACTTGGCTTGGGGTTCATGTTGCCTTTGTTGTTGTAATAGACTTAACTATTTGATACTTGTAATCTTTTGGTATGCCGACTTATATGTCGAGCCCTGCTTTATATGTGTATGGTTCACTACGGTTTTCTTCCGCTAAAGCTCGCTTAATTATTGTTGTTGTTGTCTCCGGCATGTTGTGGCCGTTGAGGTTATTATAAGCATGTGTTAATAATTGTAGGAGTAGTTGTTGGGTTCCTACTACCGTAACGCCGATGACTTGTTTATTTTAGGTTGTTTTTCCGCCAAGTGTAGCCGAAGTTGTTGTTCGTATGCGATGTTGCGCCACATGAATTTTATGATCCTACTATGCATGCTTGTGTTATTGATTATTTGACGGCACGACTCTGATCTCGCATTGGGGTCCGGGTCGGGTCGTCACAGTTGGTATCAGAGCTATAGGTTAGCTGTCGGCCAGGATAGGTTCCATGGCCTAGTTGGGTTGGTTATTTGTGTGTTGATTTTAACGTCGAGTGAATTCTTGTAGGAGTCCGATGGTTAATCCAGGAGAGGTAGACCTCAGAGAGTTCCTTGAACCTGGAGAAGTAGAGGTACCGCCAGGATCCTAGAGTTCCTGATATGGCCGAACTACATCGCAGATTGTTTTTTCTGGCCGGGCAGCCAGGAGGTCAGCAGAGGAGCAAGACCACCACCACCTCCACCACCGAGGCCAAGGATCGACACTACTCTCTTAGAGAGATTTCTTAAGCTAAAGCCTAGTTCGTTTCTTGGAGAACCAAAACCGAGAGAAGCCGAGTTATGGATGGAGGAAATGATCAAAGTGTTGTCTATGTTGGGGTGTTCTGACGAAGAAAGAGTGATGTTAGCAACCTTTAAGTTTAAGGGAGCCGCCGAGCATTGGTGGACCGTGTTGAAAGAGAGTTGGGAGATGCAACAAGTTCCCATTACTGGGCCAATTTCCAAAGAGAGTTTAAGAATGAGTATGCCTGACGTAGTTCGCAACCAAAGAGAGAAGGAGTTCTATGATCTTGAACAAGGTAGCATGATCGCGCGGGGCGTAGTATTCCTCGCAAAGTTCACGCACTGAGCCGATATTGTACGTGATCCGATTCCCACTGAGGCAAGGAGAACACACAAGTTTGTGAAGGGGTTAAGAACCGAAGTTTAGGAAGCGTATTTAGCGCTTAAGCTCACCGACATCTGGACCGCAGCTTGATAGAGCTTATGAGATTGAGCAAGACATCGATGAACACCGAGTCAAGAATAATACTAGTAGTGCACGGCACTACCGTAATCAGAATCGTGGAAACAACCGGGTAAGAAGGGGTTATCAAGGAACCGTGATCGGAGAAGTGGAGGCCGTAGGCCACACCGGGAAACAAGGTCAACACTTCTTCATCTAAGTGCCAAGGGTCCTGTAGTGAAGCTATGATTTGTCTGCTCGCCAGAGGTCCGGGGCACATGAGATAGGTGCCGGGGAAAAATGGAAGTGTTTCTTTATTATGAGATGGAACTCATATGAAGAAGGACTGCCCAAGTTTAAGGCTAGTCACGGTAGCACCGACGCCAGCCCGGGGCTAAGAGATGGGGACGGTGAAACCTAAAGTTCAAGGTCAGGTGTTTGCGCTGATCGGCCGAGGTTCGTGGGTCTACTACCGTGATAGAGGTACCTTTCTATATTCGATCATAAGGCTCGAAGTTCTCATAGATCCGTGGTCTTCAGATTCTTATGCTTCGCCAGATTTTATTGAGAATCTTTGCGTATTGCCTCGACCTTGCCATATTTACTTGAAGTTTCTACCCGCCGGGGAATATATGCTCGCATCCTGAAGTGTTTAAATCTTGTGATGTTTTGGTGGGTACCACACTTTGCATGCGATTTGGTAGTTCTACCCATACGTGATTTTGATGTGATTCTGGCATGGACTCGTTATGTGCTTATCATGCTATAGCTTGACCGCCAGCAAAGAGGGTTACCTTTATATGCCGGGTGTGCCTAAGCTCATTTTTTGGGTGATCATGCTTCGAGTGACGTGCACTTTATTTCTGCATTAAGGGCTAGAAAATTACTCGCCTCAAGGGTGTACTATCTTGTTTCATGAAGTTGATAAGAGGAACCTCGCTAACTTAGAAGAGGTCCCTGGAGTGTGTGAATTTCCCGACGTGTTTTCTACCGATCATGCTATGCCACCCGATAGAGAACTAGAATCTCAGATTGAGCTTATTCCGGGACTTCACCGATTTCTAAGGCACCGTATAGATGGCACTCATGAGCTTAGGGAGTTGAAAACCCAATTGTAAGAACTCTAGAGATTGGTTTGTTAAACTGCGTCGCCTTGGGGCTAACCGGTCTTATTTGTGAGAAGAAAGATGGGAGTTTGCGTTACGTATAGATTACCGAGAATTGAATAAGGTGATCAAGTTAAGAATAAGTATCCTCTACCCCACATCGATGATCTTTTTTGACCACTTGCAAGGGTCTATTGTCTACTCTTAAGCTTGATTTGGGGGTTACTACCAATTGAAGGTTAGAGAGGAAGACATTCAAGACAAATTTTCGCACTAGGTACGGGCATTTTGAATTGCGGTGATGTCGCTTTGTTGACGAATGCGCCAAATGTGTTTATGGATTTGATGAACCGTGTTTTTCACAGCTTATCTTGATTGATTCGTTGTAGTCTTCATTGATGATATCTTAGTGTACCGAAATCTCGGAGTATAATGAGAAACACTTGAGGATTGTCTTATCTATTCTTCGAGAAGTGGTTTTATGCCAAGTTTAGCAAATGTGCCTTTTGGCTTGAGGAAGTATCTTCTCTAGGGCATATCGCTTTGCGCCGGATAGCCGTTGATCCGCTCTAAGATTGAAGCGTGATGAATTGGAAGAGGCCTAGTTCGCTACCGAGGTTCGTAGTTTTGGGGTTATGTTATTACCGAGGTTTATCAAGGTTTTTCTAGAAT
>JABEVN020003123.1:0-19333 GCA_013146195.2 Codonopsis lanceolata | reverse complement strand
TGACCTACACCATTATGTACGGTGGGTGCTGTGATGTTGGCCGTTTGATCAACGGCCAAATCAAGAACCCTTATTAGAGAGTAGGGCGAATCACGGGGTTCGGCGTTCCGCGTTGATCAAGTTGTGTAGGAGAGCGGCGTGAGATGGCCCGAACAGCGGAGGAGCTTAAGGCAGTCCCGGCCATTCGAGGGCCATTTTGTTTGAGTACCACCGGCTGGCAGAGTGAGGGTTCCTCAAGGTGAGGAACCCGAAGGAAGGAGGACCCGCTCGTTGGGATCTCGATAGGCTAGAAGATGTTTCCTAGAAGGCCGGATGGCAACTCGGCGGTTGGCACAAATTCATGCCAGACCAAGGCGGCTATTTGGTTGGTTTAACACGGTGGGACAAAATGTCTCGCCTATTATGGGTGCCTCGGCACGCGATCCCCGAGTTACATCCTCATTCATTATTTCCGCCCGGAGCTCAGGTCCGAGGCCCAAGTTCCATCCTCTTTTCGTTAGGTGGACACGCTATCTCCTTTTTGATATTTGTCCTACCCCATCAATCCTCTCGTATGTTCCTCCATTTTGAGGACAAAATAGAAATTAAGTTTGGGGGGGGGGATTTTAAGCTTAAAGTCTAGCGAGGTCTAGCTTTAATGAGGAATGGATGTTGGGTATGTTTTTAGGGTGAAGAAAAATTTCTTTATCGCGATTACCATCTAAATCTTCACCCTATTTTCTGTTTTTAATTTTTCTTATTTTCGGAGTTGTTGTCATGACGAGGAATACTATAATAGTAAGGACCTTTAGGTTCTTATCAAAATAGTCATCGTTAAATCATCTCCAAATTTCTTAGAAAAATATATTGAAAAAAAAAACAAAAAAAAAAATTCAAAATTTTCATCCTCAAGTTTAGGTGTGGTAATGCTAGTCGTAATCCATGAGGAACTAATGCAATGAACCGCATAGTTAGTCCGTAGATCCCTCTGGAATTTACTTAATTTTGCGAAACTTTTACTTTTCTCCAAATTCTTCATGCACCCACACCAGTCATAACTATGGATTAATTAGAATAGTTTTATAAAGTTTATAACACCTACTTCATTATAACTAGATATGCACAAGAATATGATGCATAGCCATTCGAACATAATTGTTGCATTAAATTGTGACTTAGGGTCAATTGCATGATAGTTAGATCCCTTGGATTTTTCTCATTTATATATCTCAAGCACACTTTCGAGCGGTGTAATGCATGTTAGTCTCAATTGTCCTACCATACGTCTAGCGAATGCTTATGTGAAATCCGGTGATGCTAAACATTCAACCCCCAATTCCCATAGTTGATATGATATTTTGTGTTGTCTTACTTGCTTTAAAAACTATATGAGCATTTGGCATTAAGAAATGATTTAGGCCATCTTTGGATCGTTAGAGCCTAAATATTCCCTGACCTATACTAAAAATATCCCTAGTGTCCCCGTTGAGCTTAATGAAAAAGAATGGAGTGTGCTAAGCACACTATTTAAACCCCCATTCGCCATCGTTTCTATTACCCACATTTACTTAACTCTAAAAGCCTATATTCTTTTAGCCTACCCCTTGAGAGAGTAGGATGTGGGTGGGGAAATTGATTTTGGAGGACCACTTCTTTTCAGTTAGGCTATATTTTCGGAAGACTTCTTCTCTCCGTCGTCGAAAAAAAAAATATTATGTGTCGACGAAAAATGAAACGGAAGAAGAAGAGTGTAACAAAGATTCAAATGCAAGCATAGCTTTCAAGAGAAAATATTTCAGAAAAAAAAACTCTGCTGATTAGAACGAATGGATGTTTTTAGAAGCATATATTGCCCAAAACAAGTTTGGGGGCGGGGGAAGAAGAAAACTGAAAAGTAACAAAAAGCACCCCTCCACTTGTGGTCTGTGCAGGTCCTAGCCTAAATAGGGAAAACTTCCTTTTGCTTGGAAGTATGAGGGATAAAGGGGTAGTCTTACTCTCTCACTTTGAATTCCTATTCCTTTCCATCATATCCCCCATCACCTTGGCCTTACATTACAAGCTAATAAAGACCTAATGATCTTCTTGTCAATGCTTATATCGTTTTAACTGTCAAGTGAGTCATATGAAATTGATCAAACCCTTCATGTTCATTATTATTCACCCTAAAGCTCACTATGTTAGCATAATCTTAGCTATTACAAGTCATTGGGATAGGAGAGCATTGTATGTCATACATAGAAGTGCATGGGATGGATGTATAAGTCTTTTAAATCCTTGGGACCTTTACGTCAGAATGGACAGGGTTTGGATGGTAGATCTCATAATTCTTAATGCATGATTTTCTATTAAACTTTGATTTTCATATGAATGTGGTGTTTAGCTTAATAAAACTGTTTTAGTCAAGATATTCTTTAAGACTGGTGATCACACACACACGGAGAAATTAGAAGTAGTAGCAGTTTTAAGAAAAGATCAGTTGGTTTTATGTGACTAAGCCTGCATATATGTGGTGAGCATCGAACTGAGATTACTTAGCATGCTATACACTTATAACTTGAGATGGAAGCCAAAAAGATTTTATGTTTATTTTTAGTTTAATTTTTATTTGCTTTTGTATTTATATGTTTTTGTATTTATCTGCTTAGTCGAGTCACTCGAAAGAGTCTCCTTGAGTTTGTGGGTTTATAGAGGAGTGTAAATAGTGTCACCCTCCAAAAAGATTTTTATTTCTGTTAATTGTTATTTATATGCTTTTGTAGTTATATGTTTTTGTTTACTCGTGGACGAGCAAAGTTTAAGTTTAGGGGTATTTGATCGATGTATTTTATACATCGATTTTATATGCTTCTATGACTTAAATTATGCTATTTCACGAGGCTTTTGGCTACTAATATATGTTTTCGGTGAGTTTTCTTAGTTTCAGGGGTATTAGTGAAAATATGCGAAACTTTAGGGTTTTATGTGTAAATTTCAAGAAGGGCCAAAGAGAAAAAATGAAGAAGAAACGAAAGCTGTCGAATCTGGAGACCTTGCGGACGCAAGGTACATCAGACCTTGCGACCGCAAGGTAGGCAGTACGGGTAGAAAGTCAAGCAACCAAAGGCCAAACACACTGGGGACCTTGCGAACGCAAGGTACCCAACACCTTGCGACCACAAGGTGGTCAGAATGCGATATCTTCGGATTTTCACACAGTGATTCGAATGGATTACAACTCCCGAGTATATATTGAAGTCAGATGCCGAGCCAAAAGGGGAGGAGACGGCTGGAAGCTCTCTTTAGTAGATTTTAGGTAGTTTTTAGATTGTATATTATAATTAGATTTTGTAATTTCAAGTATTGAAGCATGTATCCGATCATCTCCATGTGCTGTTCATTGTCTATGATGAACTAAATCATCCATAATCTAGGAGGTGGGAGGTAACTTGTATCGAATTTATGTTTTGATTCTTATATATATTGTCATTCAATTCTTGTTGATTGTGTTGTTTATCAATCCCTATATTATTTTTCTTTGAACAAATGAATGTAATCGCAAATAATAAAGGCTTAGAGGTGCAGATAACTGCATGACCAATGTGCATATGTCGTACACTGGCTCACCAACACAATAAATTGGACCTATCGATGCACGAGAGTGATAAGTTAGGACCAGGTTCATACATGATCTAGGTGACAGATAGATCATAAATCTAGGTGACAGCTAGATTGACAGTTCTTGTGCTTAGGATATAGAATGGATGAATTTTGCGGAACCAATTGTTCAACAGACTATATCTATTTTTAGTGAACGAACCCAAGAATTTGAATGATAATTAAACATAAAGAAGATACAAGTGAAACCCAGAATCCTAGATTTCCACCCACCATAAGATCTTCATATCTGTTATTACTGCTAATTAGTTAAACATCTAAATATAGATAGTAGTTTAGAATAGAAATAAATATAAAACCCCCTTTAGATTAATAATTTGCTATCAATAAATTGCACTGTTCGTGATCACTTGTCTCTGTGGGTTCGACCCTTGCTTCCAATACTATTCTATAATAGTCTTGTCCACTTGCAAGGAAAAATATTAATTAAAACATCGATCACTCATCTAGAGATGGGATGTGCACGGGAGGTGGGGTTATTCGGGATGATCAAGGTTCTCTCATTAATGCTTTCTCCAATTACTACGGCTTTGGCACCAACATGAAAGCTGAAGTCCAGGCCCTTTGTGACGGCCTTCAGTTGTGTCATTCGTTGGGCTTGGATAATGTAGACGTAGAGACGGATTCTCTTGTGGCGGTTAATGTTATTATGCATAATCACCAAGCTCCTTGGCAACATGTGTATGAATTCCGTAAGTGCAGAAGTTTATCTAGAAATTTTAGCATTTCTCATGTTTATAGAGAACAAAATCGGGTGGCGGATCGTCTGGCTAGTATTTCTCATCATCATAAAGGGTGCAAAAATTTTATGTCGATAATGGATGTTCCTGGAGAGATCAAACAGTTGCTTGCTATGGACACTTTTGGTTCCTTCTCTTTTAGGCCTAATCGTAGTTGTTTATTATTTTAAAAAGATATTTTCCATTCTTTATCTTGTATCTCCTTTTCGAGGTTAGACTCCTCTGTCCTCCCATTTATAAGGGCAAGGCTGGTTGTCCCCCTCTAGTTTGTACCTTTTCTTTATTTTAATAAATCTCCGCAGGTGCCGCCCTGCTTCTCCAAAAAAAAGAAAAAAGAAAAAAAAAGAATATCCTATGATGCCTATTAAACACTTTTCTTTTTGTATTCATAAAGTGCAGGTTTTAAAGGCATAGATAGTTTGCACAACAAGTATGTCTGCTGGTAATACTGAAACAACATACTTGCTCTTAGCGGAGTAATGAACTTTGTTGGCGAACTGAAGGTAAATCAAAAGCCTAATTAAAGAGTTTAAGCAGCGGAAATTGTAATGTTTAGATTTAGAGAGAAGTCTTAAGTGGCTGTACACTAATATATGTTCAGAACAACAACACACTTAATCCTTCTTCCAAATGTAGATTTAGGAAGTCATGAGAGATTAGCTTTTCAAAGGATCTATCAATTTATAAAATCTCTTAGAGAAGTAAATGCTAAACAATGAAAGATAAACTATTTGAAAGAACTTATAAATTTATTCAAGGATAAATTACAGAATACATCAACCTAGACTCTCGATGTAAAGTTTTTGTCCTCGTCGTTCCAAACCATAATCCTTACTTAATTATTCATAGGAAAATTATTAAGTAAAGAGAACAATAGGAGATGACAACGAGGAACAGATATGAGAAGACAATTTTAAGGGTTGTTTAGATAAAAAAATATCTGAACAACTGAGTGTTGAGCACTCGACTTCCTATGATGATCAATTATTGCACAATCAACAGCATTTGTATAGGAATACAAATATGAAGATGTGAATGCAATATTTACAGACAACTCTTCATCTTCCTTGGGCACCATCTGAAAATCTATCTTCAAATTGATCCATGAGCTTGACCTCTAACTTTAGGAATAAAGTCCTGAAGCTTGGTTAGAGGCTGAGAACTTCGAAGAACGATGAAGAACTCAAATCAAGAACTGGGTTCTTGACAGAGACACCGATCTCTGTCTTTAGAATTTTCTGATCTCTCTCTTCTTCTCCAATCCTTTTCTTCTTAGCAATCCACAAATAGTGTTTTTCTAAGGTCTAGGTTTGCTCACTACAATCTTCTATGGAGATCTGAGATGCGTAGGTGAAGACGATCTCGTTATAGATCTCACGGCTTTGTCGAACGGATTCTTGTTGCAGATGTCTTGGATTCACGATTTCTCTGTTGTTTTGGATTTTTGGAGCATACCTGTTCTTGCTTATGATGTTAATGTATGCAATTTATGCGCTAGAATGATGCAATTTGACAATTTATTCATGGAAAAATATGAAATTCATGCTATTTATTTTTGCGATGCATACTTGAATAATTGGCACTATTTGGCTCTGCGATGCATATTTTATGTAACTGATATAATCTAACTAAATGATGCATGCTTGAATTGAAATTTTTTTAATGATACATGCCTATGCAATATACTTTTCAGATACATGATGCATGTTTTCTCGGATATATTTTTGGACACATTTTTCGATGCATGCAAAATGTAACAGGAATACTTTATGCAATAATATTCATTTTTACTGATGCACATGCTATAGAGATATGATAAATGTAGTTGAAAAAATTTCCTTTTTTAATATTTGCAACATTTATTTTTGAATGTTAAAAGGCGATTATTTGGAAAATGAATGCAAATGATGACTGGCTAATGCATGCATATATCATTTTATTCATGCATGGGAATGCAAATGTGACATAAGAAAATTTTTAGATGCTTGCTAAAATATTGCATAGGTATCATTTTTTCTTTTCAATATGTGCCAAAAATGCAACATGTATTTATTTTTGAATGCAAAACACACATTCTTCATTTTTTTTCTTTTTTTTTATGTGGTCTAATTTAATGACATACATAGGAGATTTAATAAAAGATAGGAATTTTACCTTCTTTCTTTTTCTGATACTGCTTTCCTCTTTCTCCACTTTTTTTTAGGCGCACCAGACTTTGACCAGGATTCGGGCAAGCTGTGCCAAAGTCTCAGACATCTATAATTTAATGCCTGAGGCGGCACGGGTTTTGGTAGAGTCCTCTGGTTTCAGCGAGTTCCTGCGGGCCTTTCGTCCTTTCTACAGTTATTTGCCTATCTTTGACGTTTTGAGGGACTATTGGTGGGACACCACCCACACTTTTCATTTTAGTTAGGGGGAGGTGACTTTGACCCCGTGTGATTTTGATTCTATCACGGGCATCCCTACCAGCATCGGCAAGACTTTGGAGCTGGACTTTACTCTCTGTCATCACCACGATGTGGTGGAAGATCTCCTAGGCTTTGTGCCTGAATATAAATCTACGGATGAGATCTTTATTGGCAGTGTGAAGAGCTGGCTTTTAACAAATGACGGGCAAGTTGATGAGCATGATGGCGAGGCTGTAGCTCTCGTTTCCAGGGCATTCTTGTTCTTTTTTCTTGGGATGTCACTCTTCGCCAATTCGTCCACTTCTTTGAGAGTTTCCCTCATGGGATGTCTGAGGGACTTGGACCATGTCATTGATTATGACTGGGGGCAGGCAGGCCTGGCCGAGCTTTACGCTTCTATGGATAGGGCTAGACGCAACGATTCGCCGACTCTGAATGGCTTTGATCTAACTTGGGAGGTATCCTTTCTTTTTCCTGCTTTTGTTTTTTTCTCTTTTTTTTTAGCATCATTTATTTTTGTCAGAATTTTTTTTTTGTTGATTCTCTTTTTTTTTTTCTGCAGGTCTGGACTTACTCGATTTTCCATTTCATGCCGGGTCCACTGCACCATCGCATCCACGAGCCACCTTATTTGGCTGAATTTGTGAATGCTAACCGAGTTGGGCCAGATCGAGATGGCAATTGCTTGGATAAGGTGAGGATGCAGGAGAGAATAGCTAGCTCGAGCGCGGGCACCGTACATTTACTTCCCTGGAGGGGTCTGGTGGGGCATTATATGATCTCTCTGGAGATGAGCAGATGCCGGATACTGATGGTGTCTATCATGGTTGACTTGTTGTATATGGGCGAATGGGTCAACCGTCATCATTCTCTGCTTCCAACATTCCCAGTGACACCTCTTGCGCCTCCCCCTTGGGTGATTGCTCCAGACTTCTTGCCGAACGTGTATCTATACATGTTGAGATGTCTTATGCCTCCGAGCGATTACCTAGTCATGGCATACGAGGATTTTCTGAGGACTATGCTTCATCCTGCTCCTCCCGTCCCTATAGGAGCCAGGTGTGCTTCTGATGCTTCAGACAGGCCGAGGCCCTCTTATCCGACCCCTGACATGCAGCTGGAATTTTTTGTGCCCGCTGAGGCTTTCTCCACCTTCCGGTATCATCGTGATAGAAGACTTGTGGAGGAAGTTCTTCCCGATGTAGACATCCCCGAGGAGTATCATGTCCCGGAGCAGGCTCGCACGGTAAACTCTTTCTTGCCCCTTCTCTCTTTTTCTTTCTTTCATTTTTTTTGCATCATTACATTTTTTTTTGGAGACTGATATATTTTCTTTTGCTGTCTCACCATTTTTTTTTTCCAGGTTAATGTGCCGTCGTACAAGAAGTTGTTGAGGGGCTTTTTCAGCATCAACAAATTGTATCAACAGCTTGTGGACGAGTTTTCCTGTCGGGGGAATGATGCAGTACGGCAGACTAGGCGACAGGATGATGATAATGATGCGGTCGGCGGATCGGGTCATGCTTAGGCGAGGGGACAAGGGTACAGGATTGGTGGATCCGACCCTCGAGTCATGGGTGGCAACCATGAAAGGAGCAGATCTTCTCGTGCTCATTAGCTCCAACTACCTGCATTTATTAGCTCTCCCCCTTTTTTTTCTTGCCAGACTCTGTACACATTTTTTTATGCAATGCAATATGATTTTATATGATGTAAGAATTTAAAATGCAGACTCAATTATTTCATGCATGAAAGAAAGCTAGATCATTATCTTGGGGTAATGGCACACTGCAGCTATGAATGGATTTTTAGAAAGATACACCTTCAGATTTTAAGTGGGCTTTTCTGGTACTTTGCGGGGAAGAAGAGGCAGCCGCCTCTTCCTGTGCTTGATATTTCAATTTGCAGGCGAGGCTATTTGTTTAGCCTCTGCATTTTCTTCCATTTCCCGTGCTCAAACAGAGCTGACAATGGAGCGGCCGGGGTCCGAAACCAGGATACCAGGCAGTATCGGGGAGCAGTAGTGGGGGCTCCTGGCCCCACCCATAGTGAGAGTGGGCACCTCGCCAGGAGGGAGCATGGGTGGCGCCCAGGCCTTTTCCTGTGTAGTCCTGTTTAATGCATTGTTCATGCACTGTGCTTAGAATTTGTCCGCTTCTTCGATTTTTTAGTATAAATGGAAGCCGAGGCAGCGTTCATTTCATCATCAGCCAGCCTTCTTTCCTTCTGCTCAAGCCTTTTGAGTTCTCTTTTGCTCAATCTCCCTTGCCTTTTGTCAAATAAATTTTTCTTTTATAGAGAGATGGCCGCACCAGCTCATACGCCTTTGGAGATAGAAATTTACAAGAATGCTCTAGACTTTTGGGTCCTTTCTTTACTGTCAGATGAGCGGGAGTGGTTTGAGCATATCAACGGGTACCAGTGTCTGCTGTCATGGCGGACCCTTTATATTAACTGGGATATGCTGCGGGGAGCCACTAGGTTCTGGTCGCCTCAGAGCCACCTTTTCAATTTTTGCATGAATGAAATGTGTCCCACTTTGAGGAATTTTGTGCCATGGTGGGGATGCCAGCCCCTGGACCTATTGTTGTGCCTTCTGCACGGAGGCGTCCTTATATGGCAATAAGGGAGTTGTTTGGCATGACCCGCGAGGCTACTCCGGGTTTTTACAACGGAGTAAACTTTAATTTGACCGTTCTTCCCGGTGCTTATACGGAGTACATGGAAGATTACCCAATTTATTTGCGGTGCCGGCTGGCTTCTCTTTTCCTTTCCCTTATGGGGCTATACCTTCTGGTGGGCCGACCCAGAAATATAGATGTGTGGGTCGTAGACCTGGTGCTGCAGGCTCGGGACCACCGGGTGAATATCATCCCTGTGATTTTGGCTGAGACCTTGTTGGGCATGGATGCCTTTGCGACTGGCGATGAGCTGTTTCCCTCCGGCAGCCCTCTTTTGATTCATATGTGGCTAGAGGAGCACTTTAACTGGGTGATGAGCCCAGTGCCGATGTGTAAAACCCTAAAATGTTGCTTGATTGTGTTATGCATGGATTCATACATTGATAATCATCATACACGTGTTCATTTAGCTCCCGTATATGTTTAGAGTCAATAGCATGATCGTTGACGTCGTTTGAGATGCATGTATGCACTTTTCTTTCGCGAGATGCTTTGAATCTCGGGTTTATGTTTTATGTTGTAACTTCATGGATAATCGTTAGAAGGCATTCAAAACATCATTTACATGCCTTGGATGTTTGTTAGATGCTAGTTGCATCGACGGTTTGGTTGCTAGTTGGATTCTAGCGAAAACCCTTTTCAGTTTCACTTTTCCGGTCGTCGTTCGGGCGAGTTCTGCCTGAGTTCTTGGCCCTGTTTTGATGAGGCTTGAGACTTGATTCCTTTGGTTATAGATTGGAGGACATTAAGGTTGAATTGTAGACCATTTTTGGTTTGGAAGGACTCGAGATTGCACGCGGGAGAGTCCGGGACCGAGCAAGGAAAGCAGAAAACCTAGAATGCTGAAATACCAAGTGATGCGGTCGCATCACATAGACTCCAAGCGACCGCAAGGTCTGATTTCCAGAATTACGGGATTTTTAATCCCTCTCCTCACTGTCCGAAAGTTTGGCCCTTTAAACCCATTTTAAACCCATCCTAACCCCACTTATTTATCCTAATACTAATCCTAAACACCTATTAAGAGATTAGGAGCTAATTAGTGGCTTGATTAGAGTAACTAATCCCTCATATATAAACCCAACAGCCGCACTCTTCTTTCAGTCGGCCAAGACAGATTTCAACCCTCTCCTTCTTGCGATTTCTGGGAGCACTCATGGAGGCTTGGAAGAGAGCTTGAGAAGGTGATTTCTAGGGTTTCAAAGGGGCTGATCTTGGAGGCCATTACTAGGAGTCTTCTTCCCCATTCAACCCACAAGTTTGAAGAGAGAGAAGTGAAGAGAAGACTTCATTTTTGGGGTTTCAAAATCTGGCAGTTTGGGAGGCCGAAAATTGGTAAGTTTCTACCTCTCTTCCTTTGATTTTAGGCTCCATTGACCCTAGGGAAACAACCATGTGTGTTATGTGAGGTCAATGGAAGCCATTGTTAGGGTTATAGAAGAAGCATGAACCCTAGGATTCTCAAATTGATGATAGAACTTGATTTACCTATGTGAGACCATGATATATGTGAAATTCATGTTCTAACTAGTTTATTGAAGTTGGTTGTGTTGATTTTCCATGGGTATTGATGTTGGTTTGGTTGAGATACTTGGAGGGTGCCTTGCCCTAATTTTGTTTTAGCTTGCAAATGGATGATGTGAGCTTGATTAATATGTTTTATATGCTTAATAGAGTATATTAAACTTTGCTATATGAATTGATTATGTGTATTGAGCTTGAATGACAAAGATACTTGGAAGGGGATTTTCCCCAAATTGTATTTGGCTTGTTAAAGATGATGGTAAGCCTAATTAGTATGTTATACATGTTTAGTGGAGTTTATTGAACTTAGTTGTGTTGATTATCCATGAGTATTGAAATTGGTTTGGTTGAGATACTTGGAGGGTGTTTTGCCCTAATTTTGTTTTAGCTTGCCAATTATTGAAGTAAGCTTGAATAATATGTTTTATATGCTTAATAGAGTATATTAAACCATGTTGTAAATTTTAATCATGATTTGAAGGTTATGATTGGTATGATGACTTGGATGAAATTATGCACAAGATGGCTAAATTATTCTAAGTTGCATTGTTAATGATTTAGTTGGGTTTATATGAGTTTATTGATCATGGAGATTATGGTTTTGGGCGATAGTTATGAACATATGAGGATGATGAAGCCTAAGCTTCTATTCCTTGAATTTTCGGAAAACTTAGATTGAACTCAACGGAGTTAACCTTTGGGGTTAGTGTGAATCCTAGGAACTATAATCTTAAGTCCTACGGAATTTTGGGTAGAATTCATGGAGGTCGAGCCTCCAAGAAGTTTTGAAGTGTGTGAAGCACACTTGATTATGAGAGCTTATATGATTCTCGGTTGTGATGTTTATGCTAGTTGTGGATGAAATGCATGACTAGTTTGGTGGTAGAGTGTTTACCTACTTGTTTTGAGCATATGAGTATATATTACTTGTGCTTGGGTTTTGAGTCCAGCTGGCGTCGGTTTGTTGAGTTTTGGTGGGACGATACATCGTCTTCACGAATTGTGAGATTCGTGATCGCGATGGATCGCCGTGCCGGGTTTGCACACACCCCTCCATCGATGGCCACGGTGGGGAAGTAGTTTATCTTAGTTGTAGTAATACACATGACTTTGATAACTATGGAACTCGGCGGAGATCGTCTCGGGGACGTCGATATCTACGAGAGGGATATCGAGGGCACATAAAGGTTTTGCACGTGTTTTTGCAGGAGCGACACGCGCGGAGGAATTTGGGTAATGGTATCATATCCCTTATACATGAATTGTTTCACAAGTGCTTAAGTGAATAACGTGCTTGGTGAATTGGATATGATATGATGTTTGTTTTGGTTTCTTACATGTTATACTTAATAGATAACATATTGATTAATGTTGTAAGCATGTATGCTATCACATGAGTATTATTGGAATGTGGTTTTATGCCAAAGGTATTAATCATTATTGTTAAGTTTATATGCCTTGACATGTAACCCATCGGAAGGCTATGTTATATCAATAACAAGAATTATGATCGTTAAGCATATAATTGTCTTGACATGGATTTTAGTGAGATGTTATACTACAATGATAACATGTTTTGTTAATGTTGAGCATAGATGCCATAACATGAGTTTGTATAAGGTTATTTCATGACGATAGCATGATGTATTTTATGATTGAGCATTATGCCATGGTAGGAAGTTATGGTTAGTAACTTACTAAGTCTTTGTGACTTACTTTTATTTGTTGGTTGTTTTCCTAGATCCGAGCCGGCGTCGGATCCAAGTAAATCAAGAAGATTGCGTTGACGAAGTATTATTTTGGCAAGGTTGCTACTTAGATAGTTTATTTGGTTTTGGTGAGGTCGTTGGGAAAGATGAAGTTATGTAAACTTCATGTTGGGTAGCAAACCTATATGTGAATTGTGTTATTTGTAATTATGTTGTTTAGCTTAATCTTTTGGTAGCCGACAAGTAGAAGTCGTGCTGGATGTATATTTATGGTTATATCTCCATATGTTTTTCTAATTGTTAGTACTCATGTTGTTGGTAGCCGACTGGTTTTAGTCGTGCTTGGTTAATTGGTGATCATGTTTAGCATGCTACATTGCTAGTTAAATATTATGTTTGTTCTCCGGCATGTTTTTAGCCGTTGAGTTGTTAGACTAGAGTCTTAGACTTAGTTTAATGTTGGGTTCCGGCCGTAGTTTCGCCGATGACTTGGTTTATATTATGCTTATTATTGAATTGCATAACAGGGAGTTTGTCCTACGTGCCCAATGTTGCGGCACGCGAATCGAATTTTTGGACCGAGAGATTAATTATCTCTTTGGTTGTTTTAGTTTGAGCTTGTTAGCTCGGGCGCCACTGTTTTATTTTATTTTATTTCGCTTCCGCATGTGTTTTGAGTTGTCGGTGTATCGCCGTTATGGCCCTACCCATTATTTGTTACTTGATTGTTGTTATTTGCTTTCCGGCGGCACGACCTTGGGATTTCGTCTTGGGATCCGGGTCGGGTCGTCACAGTTGGTATCAGAGCTATGATTATAAATTTAGCTTTCAGCCGGGATAGGTTCCTTGGCTTTGGGGGTTGGTTTTGTGTGATTTGTTATATCTTAACGTCGAGAGTTATAGTATGTTAAGATGTTTGAACTAGAATGGAGGTTAGCACTAGTAGAAGTGCCAATGTTGATAAATATAGGGTGGTACTGGTAGTATCCATGATTGAGAATCCACCGGAGAATTGGTGGAGAATATTATGATATTGTGATTCAATATTTATGGATTTTCATAAAGTTAGCTCATTAGAGTAAGAGCACTTAGTACCGGATGAGACTAGGAAGACTCCATAAATTGTGAAAGAGTTAAGGATTAAGGATGGGGTATTACAGGCAGTTTATCCTGATACGACTGCGGATTTTCGAGAGGTGTGGTATTTATGAGAAAAAGTTAAATATTAATGAACGCACTGAGAGAGGACCTCGGGGAATATTAAGGTTGATGATGTGGTTAGAGGATAGTAGATACCTCCGAACCGTGATAGGCAAATCCGTAGATTAATAAGCGGAGTGATGCTTTTACCTAAAATCATAGATGAAAAGGTGATAATTTGTTATATAAATTTCGTTTGAGAAATAGGACACCGAGTGTAGGTGTTGGAACAATATAGACAAGTGTTTAGTTGATGGTGGTGATCACATTAGAATGGATTGCCTTAAATTGAGGATTAATGACTCTAAGAGCGCTAATAAGCAGTCTAGTGACCCTTAGTGAAATGGTTATAGACGAGCTAGGGTTTGAGGTTGTTTGCGTGCGTGGCGGTCGGCCACTGCGGAGTTTTGAGACCTACCTTGGATAGGAGGTAATTCATTATACGTATATTGTGGTTGCTATTATCGCTATTATGAGTGCACGTTGTATCGGTAACTCATATGCATTAATACATACATTGCATTGTGTGTTGAGATATAATTATTTTTGCTTTCCTCGATTTATGGATATTATTGAGGAGGATGTCCCGGTATGGGATTGGTTTACGGTTTTGGTTGAAATTTTGATTTGTCGGTGACGATTGCAAGAAAGTAATACGGTTATGTAAGCCTATATGGATGGCGATGTTATACATATGTGAATATTGAATATGTGTTAATGCTACTAGTGGTAAATACTAGTGGTGCGTTAAATTTGTATGCTCTATAGAGATATATGTACAGTAAAATAATTATACTTTGTTGTGTGATTTTTATGCGAGTAGGACGCGCTTGAATCGCACGATTGATAGTTAGTGGTTCTGAGATGGATTACGGTTATTACGAGCAAATATACTGCTAAATCACGACTAATAGCGTGTCGTCGCCGCGCGAGAGTATTTCGTGTGTGTTTTGACGAATACGAGATTTTGGACTAAGGGAATGAAAGATTTTACAGAGTTTTGACTGTTGTGAGTACTAGAGTGAATGTTACCTCTTTACTCTAGAGTTACTACGGAAGTATAGTTAGGCGAGTATAGTGAATATACAAACCTTGTTATTTGTTGGTATTGCCATTGCCTAGAAAATTATCATGAGGGAATTTTTATGCGTACGTCTTCTCGGTTTTGTGATATAGACATGTATGAATAGTTTAGAAATCTCATGTGCTATAATAGTTGTTTGATTAACCGATATGCATGGTTATGAGTTACATGAGTTTTATACATTACATGAATAGCGGGAATTACATGGAGTATATGAGAAGATGTATGATGATACTTGGTTATTTTATATCGTACTTGCATGATATACATGTGTACATGCGACACTACTAATGATAGGAATTTTATCATTTCGTTGATGATTAAAATTATGAGCAAAATATATTTGTGATTATGAAGTATAGACATAACTTGTACCGGTGCGTATATTATTTTAAAAGGAAGATTAATATATGATCTTTATGTATGAGCATGCATGGTAGATGCATTTTGTTAAAAAGAAAAGACATGGTTTATAAGAGTAATAAATATGTCTAACGGAAATAGTTGTATTTGAGTATGAACATGCTTATATGCATTAGTAAGCAATGTAATTTGTTTGAAGTATAGCATGATAAAATCTTGATTCTCATGCCTTATGGATATGCCATGATTACACTGTTGCATGATTATGTGAGACTGTAGTAAAGGATGCTTAAGATTTTCTCATAACCCTTCGCATCCTTGCAAGCTTTTGAAATCAATTTAGCCGGTACCCTAAATTGGTGATCAAAAGAGGTTCGTTGGTGGACTAGGATTGGTAGTAAGCAGGTTAGAAATTGACTAAACCTCTTACCAAAAGAAAAGGAAAATAAATGGAATAAATTTTCACATGATGCTATTATGTGCATTGTCTATGATTTGGAAGTTGCGAGCATGACTTGCATGATCCTGAAGGTTAACTTACTTGTTTTAGAAGTGTGTTGTGGAACACTCTTCCTTAAATTGTGAATTGCCTTATCGGCCATTTTACCTCTCATGATTTAGAATTCTTGTATTTATATTTCATGTTGTAGCTCCGAAGCAAATAGTTTCGGGAGACTTATGTTTATAAAGTCTTTGAATACGCTCCGAGGATATATTTGGAATTCACATGCTTAATTAATTAGTCATGGAATTTGTGAATGCTATGCGACTCAAGTATGAGTCAAGATATTTTCAACCTAAAGTGCTTGGTATTATGGTTATTGAAAATTTTTGAACTTGTGAATGTGGGATTTTTGGTAGTTTGGTTTTTGCCTCCTTGGTTGATTTGTAAGATAGTAGACTCGGAGACTGAGTCTAGGTTTGTGGTTCGAGTGGGAATTACGAGTATGAGTTCGCGATGAACCAAGATGGGTTTTTGACTTCCGAGAGTAGAGTTTGTGTCCCTTCAGTTGATGATGTGAAGCGACAAATAGCAGATCGTGTGTCGAGGTGTCTCACTTGTCACAGTGAAGGCGAACACCAAAGACACAACGGGGTTGTTAAGGCATGGATATTCCGAGTGGAAATGGGAACATGTTACGATGGATTTTGTTTCGGGGTTTCGCACTGCAGTAAAAGTTTTGATGCCGTTTGGGTTGTATTGATCGACTCACGAAGTCGGCTCATTTTATTCGATGACGACATATTCATTGAGTCCGTTAGCGGCATTTTATATGTGAGATTGTTAGATTGCACGGGGTTCCAGTTAGTATTGTTTCGGACTGGGATCCGAGGTTTACATCGAGGTTTTGGCAGGCTTTGCAAGATTATGGGGTTCAGAGATTGTTCAGCAGTCAGTTGAGAGTGTGAAATTAATTCGGGATAGATCGCTCACCGCTCAAAGTCAACAGAAAAGTTGTACGGATAATAGAAGGAGAGATTTGGAATTTTCAGACCTTGTGTTTCTTAAGGTATCGCCTAGAAGGGTACCAAGAGATTTGGCTTCTGAGGTGGCTTTACCGCGTCTTTGCCTGAGATTCATAATGTGTTTCATGTGTTTATGTTACGGAAATATCTTAAGGATGATTCCCATGTTCTTGAGTATGAGGAGATTACTTTTCATTTGATTTGTCTTATGTGGAGCAATTTCTAGGTGAAGATACTTGACACGAAAGAGCAAGTTTTGAGGAGCAAGAGAATTCCATTGGTGAAAGTCCTTTGGAAGAATCACGAGATCGAGGAAGCAACTTGGGAGACCGAGTTGGAGATGCGAGAGAAATATCCTCATTTGTTTGATGACTACGGTAAGAATTTAGGGGCTAAATTCCTTAAAGTAGGGAGAATGTAAAACCCTAAAATGTTGCTTGATTGTGTTATGCATGGATTCATACATTGATAATCATCATACACATGTTCATTTAGCTCCGATATGTTTAGAGTCAATAGCATGATCGTTGACGCCGTTTGAGATGCATGTATGCACTTTTTCTTTCGCGAGAGCTTTGAATCTCGGGTTTATGTTTTATGTTGTAACTTCATGGATAATTGTTAGAAGGCATTCAAAACATCATTTACATGCCTTGATGTTTGTTAGATGCTAGTTGCATCGGCGGTTTGGTTGCTAGTTGGATTCTAGCGAAAACCCTTTTTTTCACTTTTCCTGTCAGTCGTTCGGGCGAAGTTCCCACTCGAGTTCTTGGCCATGTTTGATGAGGTTTGAGACTTGATTCCTTTGGTTATAGATTGAGGACATTAAGGTTGAATTGTAGACCATTTTTGGCCTTTGGAAGGACTCGAGATTGCACGCGGAGAGTCCGGGACCGAGCAAGGAAGCGAGAAAACCTAGAATGCTGAAATACCAAGTGATGCGGTCGCATCACATAAACCCAACGACCGCAAGTTCGATTTCCGAATTATGGGATTTTAATCCCTCTCCTCACCGTCCGAAAGTTTGGACCCTTTAAACCCATTTTAAACCCATCCTAACCCCACTTATTTATCTAATACTAATCCTAAACACCTATTAAGAGATTAAGGGCTAATTAGTGGCTTGATTAGAGTAACTAATCCTCATATATAAACCCAACAACCGCACTCATTCTTTTTCGATTCGGCCAAGGCAGATTCAAACTCCCTTCTTGCGATTTCGGGAGCACTCATGGAGGCTTGGAGAGAGCTTGAGAAGGTGATTTCTAGGGTTTCAAAGGGGCTGATCTTGGAGGCCATTACTAGGAGTCTTCTTCCCCATTCAACCCACAAGTTTGAAGAGAGAGAAGTGAAGAAGACTTCATTTTTGGGGTTTCAAAATCGCGGTTTTGGGAGGCCGAAAGTTGGTAAGTTTTCTCTCTTCCTTCCCTGATTTTTTAGGCTCCATTGACCCTAGGGAAACAACCATGTGTGTTTATGTGGGGTCAATGGAAGCCATTGTTAGGAGTTATAGAAGAAGCATGAACCCTAGGATTCTCAAATTGATGATAGAACTTGATTTACCTATGTGAGACCATGATATATGTGAAATTCATGTTCTAACTAGTTTATTGAAGTTGGTTGTGTTGATTTTCCATGGGTATTGATGTTGGTTTGGTTGAGATACTTGGAGGGTGCCTTGCCCTAATTTTGTTTTAGCTTGCAAATGGATGATGTGAGCTTGATTAATATGTTTTATATGCTTAATATATTAAACTTTGCTATATGAATTGATTATGTGATCGACCGAAAGATCCCAATACGAATCCCAAAGGTCGTGCTTGTTAAACACACAAAACAACAAGCAATGACAAATAATGGGCAAGGCCATAACGGCGATACGCCAATAACTTAAAACACATGAAGCTAAACAAAATATCCTAGTGGCGCCCGAGCTAACAAGCTCAAACCAAATACAACCAAAGAGATCATAAATCTCTTGGTCCAAAATTCGACATGCGTGCCGCAACATTGGGCTGCGATGAAAATACGTCATAACTCTGAAATATATATCACAAATAAACCAAAATCATCGGCTTACAGCCGGAACCCAACATTATAAGTCTAAGACTCTAGTCTACACTCAACGGCTAAGTCTCAACAATATAAATAACTTGAGATAGAATAAATGTGTATTTAAACAACGGCTCGGTAACATTTCATCGGCTCAAAAAACCACTTATTAGTAATTTACAATTACAAGAATCAAATCGATAACAAAATCTTACTACTCAAGTGAAGTCTATATAACTTCACTTCCCAAGCGTCCTTTCCAAATAGCTAAAGGCTACAAAATAAATTAAAGTAGCAACCTTTATAAAATTACACACTTCTATCGGCCGGCTCGGTTCAGCCAGTACTAGCTCGCCTCGAATCTAAAGAAAAAGCAAACGGAAAGTCATAATGACTTAGTAAGCTACTAAAGATGCAATGTCATGGCATGACATAATGCTTAAATAAAACATGTACATCTTATGTCATT
>JABEVN020003122.1:0-19340 GCA_013146195.2 Codonopsis lanceolata | reverse complement strand
TAGCGAGCCAACTAGTGAATCTGGCTGAATCTTTGAAAGCATCATACTCACACCAAATCGCAAACTCTTTTCTCTCTTTTTCTCGACAACATCGGTACATAGGAATCCGAACTCCGAGCGAAATTAGGCCATATACGTGGGACTCTATGCGGTTCCCAACTCCCTCGATACACGCCACCAATGCTCGGCACCTGATTTGAGCGACTAATACAACTACGTTCATCGCCAGCAAATAGTGCAAATATTTTCTCAGTGTTCAATCAGCTCGGCTTTACTTGGCGTCCAGGCTCTCCATTAAATTGCCTCGGCTTTAACTTCAAAATCTTTCCAAGCATAGAATTATCATTATGTCTAGCCTCACCGCACCTCTCTACCTTGTGGGCTCGGCAGTGGTCCTCCTTGTGGATCCACTCTACCAAAACCTCTCCGATTCATTTGGTTAATCATATCAAAGCATCCCACGATACATGGTTGCCATCGCCTCATCTTGCTCTTCCGGTGTTCGCGGTGGAGGAATATTCATTGGCGGTTGCTCGTTGGCATTTCGCCACCGTCAATACTCTACCGACCCTCTACAGTGCCACCTCGGGCCAGCTCCCGCTCTAGTATCCACCATTAAACCTACAATAACACTCGGCGTTAAGTAAAATAAATCTATCACACAAACCAACCCCCAAGCCAAGGAACCTATCGGTGAAAGCTAAATTTATAATCATAGCTACGATACAGCGTGACGACCGACCGGATCCCAAGACGAAATCCCAAGGTCGTGCCGCCAGGGGAAACAATTAACAACAACAAGTAGCAAATAATGGGTAGGGCCATAACGGCGATACACCGACAACTTTAAAACACATGCGGAAGCAAACTATAAATCAACAGTGGCGCCCGAGCTAACAAGCTCAAACTAAAATAACCAAAGAGATGATTAATCTCTCGGTCCAAAATTCGAATCGCGTGCGCAACATTGGGCGTAGAGCAAACTCCATTATGCAATTCATATATTAAGCATAATAAACCAAGTCATCGGCGAATACGAGGAACTTGACATTAAACTAAGTCTAAGACTACAGTCTAACAACTCAACGGCTAAAACATCTTGGGAGAACAAATATCAAATAAACTAGCAATTTATCATGCTAAACATAAACACCAACTAACCACGCACGACTAAAACCAGTCGGCTACCAACAAAATAAATACTAGCAGGTATAAGTACTAGCAACCAGAAAATATATGGAAGTTTAACTACCAATATACATCAAGCACGACTTTTACTTGTCGGCTACCAAAAGAATAAACTAACACATAATTACATCATTACAACCACATAAAGGCTTGCTACCCAATAATGAAGTTTACATAACTTCATCTTCCCAACGACCTCACCAAAAACAAAAGAAGTCATCTAAGTAGCAACCTTGTCCAAAAGACTTCCTTGCCAAAGTAACCTTCCTGAATTACTTGGATCCGCTAGCTCGGCTCGGATCTAGGGAAAAACAACCAACAAATAAAAGTAAGTCACAATGACTTAGTAAGTTACTATCCGTAACTTCCTACCATGGCATAATGCTCAATCATAAATATATCATGCTATTGTCATGAAATAACCTCATAATAAATCATGTTATGGCATTCATGCTCAACATTAAATAATATGTTATCATTAAAGTATAACATCTCATCATAAATTCCTGTCAAGGCATTTATATGCTTAACAATCATAATCCTTGTTATTAGTGTGACATAGCCTTCCAATGATTTACATGTCAAGGCATATAAACTTAACCACAATAATTCCTGCTTTTAACATAATGCTATATCCGAATAATATTCATGATAAAACATATTAGTTCAGCAACAGTAATTCATGTCAAGGCATTTTAGTCTTAACCATAATGATTTATACCTTTGGCATAAAACAACATTCCAATAATGTTCATGTGATAGCATATATGCTTAACAACATTAATCAATATGTTATCTGTTAAGTATAACATGTAAGGAATCAAAACAAACATCATATCATATCCAATTCACTAAGCACGTTATTCACTTAAGCACTTGTGAAACAATTCATATATATAAGGGATATGATACCATTACCAATTCCTCGGCGTGTCGCTCTGCAAAAACACGTGCAAAACCCTTATGTGCCCTCGATATCCCTCTCGTAGATATCGGCGTCCCGAGCCGATCTCCGCTCTCGAGTTCCATAGTTATCAAAGTCATGTGTATTACTACAACTAAGATAAACTACTTCCCCACCGTGGCCATCGATGGAGGGTGGTAATGCTGACGACGCGGCGATACATCGCGATCACGAATCCCATAATCGTGAGGGCGATGTCGACCACCAAACTCAACAGAGGCCAGGCGCCATGGACTCAAAACCCAAGCACACGTAATATATACTCATATGCTTAAAACAAGTAGGTAAACACTCTACCAACAAACTAGTCATGCAATTCATCCACAACTAGCATAAACATCATAACCGAGAATCATATAAGCTCTCATAATCAAGTGTGCTTCACACACTTCAAAACTTCTTGGAGGCTCGACCTCCATGAATTCTACCCAAATTAGTAGGACTTAAAATCATAGTTCTAGGATTCAAACTAACCAAAGGTTAACTCCGTTGAGTTCAATCTAAGTTTTCCGAAATTTCAAGGAATAGAAGCTTAGGCTTCATCATCCCCCTAAATTCATATCTATCGTCAAAACCATAACCCGACGATCAAAACACTCACATAAACCCCACAAAATAATTAACAAGGTAACTTAGAACAAATTAGCCATCTTGGTTATAAATTTATTCAAGTCACCATACCAACCAATAATTTCCATTTTTCACAGTTAATTCACACAATATAGTTTAATATGCTCTACTAAACATATAAAACAATTTAAGCATGCTCACATCATTAATTTTTGCAAGCAATTCAACATTAGGGCAAGACACCCTCCAAGCATCTCATCCCAACCAACATTAATCCATCTTATCAATCAACATAAACAAGTTCATTAGGCTAGTTAGAGCATGAATTTTACAAATATCATAGTCTCACATAGGCCAAACGAGTTCTAGCATTCAATTGAAAACCTAGGGTTCATACATATTCTATAACCCTAACAATGGCTTCCATTGACCTCAAATACCACAAATGGTTGTTTCCCTAGGGTCAATGGAGCTCAAAAATCAAGGGAAGAGAGGTAGAAACTTACAATTTCTCGGCCTACAAAGCTGCCCAAACTCGAACTCAACGATGAACCCGTTTCTTTTCACTCCGCTCTCTTCAATCTTGCGGGTTAGATGGAGAAGAAGACACCCAGCTATGGCTTCCAAGCTTAGCCTCTTGAAGCCCTAGAATCGCCCCCCTCAAGCCCTCACTTGCGCCTTGGCTGAAGAGGTCGCAGGAACGCAAAGGGAGAAGTCGCAATTTTCTGTCGAACTGAAGAAGAGTGCGGCAGATTTTTGGGTTTATATGGGGGGATTAATTCACTAATCAATCACTAATTACCCCCTAATTCTCTTAATAGCTGATTAGGGTTAGTATTAGGCTAATTAAGTGAGGTTAGAATAGGTTTAAGTTGGGTTTAAGTGGTAAAAAGTTCGGACAGTTCACCAGCCGAACGAAAAATCCCGCAATCCTGATATTGGACCCTTGCGGTCGCTTGATGTACAAGTGATGCGACCGCATCACTTGTTTTCCAGCTTTCCATGTTTTCTGCTTTCCTTGCTCGGTCCCGGACTCTCCCGCATTCAATCCCAAGTCCTTCCAAGCCAAAAATGGTCTAAAAATCAACCTTAATAACCTCCAAACCATAACCAAAGTAATCGAGCCTCAAACCCCATCAAAACAAGGCCAAGAAATCAGGCAGAACTCTCCCGAACGACGACCGGAAAAGTTAAACTAAAAAGGGTTAACGCTAAAATCAAACTAGCAACCCAACCAACAATGCAACAAGCATCTAACCAATAACCAAGGCATGTTAATGATGTTTTACTTGCCCTCTAACAATAATCCATGTGATAACCACATAAAACATAAACCCGAGATTCAACGCATCTCGCGAAAGAAAAATGCACACGTGCATCTCAAACAACGTCAATGATCATGCTATTGACTCTAAACATATACGGGAGCTAAATGAACATATTCATGATGATTATAAGTGTATGAGTCCAGGCATAACACAATCAGGCAACATTTCAGGGTTTTACAGGCTAGCTAGTCACCATCTAGTATTCATGGCACATATATATAGTAGTTGGGCAAACATATATTTAACTTTGTCTCATCATAGTAATACTATGGGTGATAATTTCAAACTGAACCGTGGGTGCTCGAACTGAACTAAAGCAAAGTTGACGGTTATTAATTGGTTTGACTGGATATGAGGCAAGTAACGAGGAATAACTAAAATGAAAAACTTGGGAACTGTTAGGTTTTGGTATTAGTATTACCGGCCTCATTCCTAGAACCGTTAATGAACTGCTAGTAATATAAAATTTACCATATTCATACAAGTATTTACTATTACATAAAACCCCTATTTTTATTCTAAGCAACGCGAATTCATCATGCTTGTAGTTGCTCACTCCTCTTCATCACTTCAGGACTTGTATCTCTGACAATCAGTATAAATTTTCTTAACAATCGAACATGCATACCTATAGACATCAATAACAATCTATCAACCAAACACTACCTACTTTAGTAATATTCGTCTGTCTCTCTCTCTCTCGATCGATATATGTGTATGCTGACAAATACGTAAGAGGTAAAAATCGCATTGTTTAAAAAGAGTGTCAAATTTAATAGATATTTGCTCCATGAGTTTATTTACCATTCACCATGAAAGATCGTACCCTAGTCACCTTGTCGCATGTTTTGAAGTACTGATCAAGTTCTGCTAAAGTGATTGCATTCATTCATTACTTTTCTCGATTAGACACAGATCTTTAAATACATGTATTTCTAAAACAGTTTGAATTTAAAACACCGAGTATTACTTCATGGTTTTCCTCTATATACGAAATTTAAATATGTAATAGATATATTTACATATCTTCTATCTGCATCCATATATATATATATATATATATATATATATATATATATATATATATATATATATATATATATATATAGAGAGAGAGAGAGAGAGAGAGAGAGAAACATCAACATTTATCTGAACTAAAAGTAACTTTATATGTTATTGTAAAAGTTTAGCAAAAAAAATAATATTTTTTAAATCATTAAAGTGTTTTTTTAAACTAAATTGTTAATTTGACAAATTACCCGTGGGTATTCTTCGATATGGTAGGAAAAATTGATTGTCAGGTAGGGAATGAGCCGGTATGAGGGCATAAAATTAAATTGTGAAATAAGGTGGCATCATGTATGTTAGAAGTGGCTTGGCCCAATGTTGTTTGGGCAGCATGCTATCACAAGCCCAAGCAACCCAAATCCCTTATAGGGCCCAATTTCTCCCTCTCACTGGAAGACCATATTCTCAAATTAAGGGTTATTTTGTTTCCCCTAATTTGGTCTCACCTTTTTCAACAATGATAACTCTTTCTCACATGTTGGCAACGACGCTGCAACTATTGGTTCCAATAAGGAGTCTTCAATTCCTTATCCTTATCTGCTGCTACCTATTTATACCTCTCGTCTCTTCTCTTCAAGGTACGGAATCATCTAAGTTATTGCTCTCTATCTCTCAAACTCTTCTTCTTCTGTGATCTGAAATATGTGAAGGGGAAACACTCTATGAGTGTGTGTTTGATCGAGCCTTTGTATTTGTGAGCATTCAGTTCGTGAGAGGGGTTGTTCATATTGGGTTGGGGATTTTGTTGGAAGGCTTGGGCAGTCCCGAATTACTTTAGAACCGTAATAGTATGCATTCGTTTCTCTTGGAACTCAGTTGGTTTGGGCTATAACTATACTTTATGTATAGTTGGATACGGTGGGGATATGATCCGATTGCTAGTGAGCTAAGGCTATTTTCCGGTGACACTCTTTCTTTTGTGGTTACAATAATCTGTCTATTTATATCTTGTTCTAATATTGATTTGCAAATTATTGCTCTTGATTTTAAGGACTGGTTTTGGTGGCTACTTTGGATTGGTGTTATACTGATTATTGTTTCATTATGATAATCATAAACTGCTAAGTATTTTATTTGTGGTGCTAATCACTGTTTTTTTGAAGGTTGTTGAGAAATTAACAGTAAGTGTTCAATTTTACTATCCTAAGCTATTCTGGAATCCTGAACTTAGAGGTTCAAACTTTGAAACCAAACTTGGATATTGAACTGTGTTGCTCCTATATTGTTAGGTAAGTGGTTGAGTGAAAACTCAACGGTGGTATCAGAACTTGGTTTGATGTACCAACAAACGGTGGAGCTTTCTTCAATCCAAAAATTGAGAAACTCTCATCAAGAGTTTCAGGGTGAATTTTATTTAATGTTCTGCTTCGATATGCTTACGTGAGCTTGCATTATATTATTTTCCGGCTTATTTGTGCTTCCAATTGTTGTTTCTTGCCTATTAGATATTGTTCATATTTTTGTTGTTTATGTGCTAAAATCGGTGATTTTCTTAAAAGCCTATTGTGCATTTATTTGTTGGATCATGAGAACATCTAATTCAATTTGGAACCTTTTAAAGGAAAATCTGATTTTTCATTTTGTCAACCAAAATTGAAAGGGAAATCTAGTATGAATACTAGTGAGGCTAACATGGCTAGAGGTAGACATAGAAATTGTTACAATTTTGGTGGAACTAGGCATTTTAAAAGTGATTACAGTAATCCTTAAAGTCAAAAAGAGAATTTTAATGAGCTTAATGACTGTAATTTGGCCTCTTCTAATAAAGACGCATGTGGTGTTTTTATGGTGACTGAAACTTGTGAAACTGTGGTGAATTATGTGTCTTTTATTTTTGTGTGTAAAAATGAGTGGATTATTGATTATGTGTGTGCATTTCACATGATACCTTTAAAAACCTGTTTTAAAGTCATACAAAGAGGTAAAAACTGGAAAAGTTTCTTTGGCTAATGAGAAAACGTGTCAAATTGCTGGAATTGTCAATGTGTGCTTGGAATTTGATCCTAGAAATTTTTTTACTTTGGAGAATGTTAGGTATGTTCCTGATTTGTGTAACAATTTAATGTCGTGTGCATGTTTGGAAAATGATGGTTTAGAGGGTAGATGGGGAAGGGGTTTGATGAAAATTTCAAAAGGGAATTTGGTTATTTTTAAAGTTGTAAAACAAAAGAATTTATATGTTTGTAATGTTGTGCCTGTGCCTTTTATTGAAAATCAAACAAGTGTTTTTATGGATGAAAAACCTGATTTGCGACATGTAAGATTTGGTTATTTAAGTGGTGAAGACTTAGAAATATTACACAAAAATAAATTTTTTGGTGATGATGTGATTTCTTGTGTGCCTTTATGCGATGCTTATGTAAAAAGTAAACATGATAAGGTTAGTTTTCCCCCTCTAGAAAAATTCTCTAGCAAATATTTTCTTGAATTAATTCATGTGAATGTGTGGGGTTCCTCCTGTGGACCTACTAAATGTGGTAATATATACCTTTTATCCATGGTTGATGACTTTTCATGAAAAGTTTGAGTTTTCCTTTTGCAAGGTAAGTTTGATGTCTTTGAAAAATTAAAAAGTTGGAAACTTTTAATTGAAAATCAAACTGGTAAGAAAATAAAAAAAACTTAGGACGGATAGTGGGTTGGAGTTTTATAATGGTGAGTTCGAGAGATTCTGCGTTGAGGGTGGGATTGATCATGAAAAATCATTCCCTTGCAACTTTGTCAAGTGTATGAATAGAATTCTGTTAGAACGTGTAAGAGTTATGCTTACGACGCCAGGTCTTCCCATAGGGTTTTGAGGAGAGGCGGTTGTGACCGCCGCCTATGTGATCAATAGGTCCCCTTCTATCCCACTTAATGGTAAATGTCATCAAAATGTGTTTTTTGGTTGTGTTTTTGATTTTTCAAACTTACAAGTTTTCGGTTGTGCTGCTTATGTTCATCAAGAAAACAATAAACTTGAACCTTGGTCGGTTAGGTGTGTTTTCTTAGGGTATACGGAGAGGGTGAGTGAGTATAGATTGTGGTTAAAAGAGGAAAATTGTTTTAAAATCATCTTTTGTGAGGATGTTGTATTTGACAAAACTGTATTTCCTTGCTTGCTTCATGTTCAACCTATAATCGCTAGTAATATTCCCCCTCCCATGGCTCCCTTTGCGGTTAAACATCCCTATGTTGTGAGTTCTCTTGATGTGAGTCATAATGTGCAAACTGAAATGATAGGAAAATATGAAAGTGTGCATGCTAATCCTGAAATTGTTGATGAATATGAGGAGAATGAAAATCCTAAAATTAGAGATTTAGGTGATTATCAACTTGCTAGGGGTAGGTCTAGACTTTGTGTTCGGAGGCCGTCTAGATTTGATAACTATTTTCACATTTCCTCATATGTACTTTTTGTGCTTGAATATGTTAACAATTGTCATGAACCCAAGATTTACAATAGTGCTTTAAACTATGGAAATCCTAGTGATTGGTTAAATGCTTTAATAGACAATATTATTGCTTTGCATGTGAACCGTTCTTGGACTTTGGTGCCCTTTCGTGTGGCTGAATTTGATACTTTTAAAGCTAGGTTGATTGTAAAAGGGTTTTTTCAAAAACAAGAAGTTATAATTTAGCTTGTTTTGGTTGCCCAATTTGATTGAGAGATAAAAATTTTGGAGGTAACAAAATTTCAATCATGTTTTAAAATGCTGGATTTTGATTCATGTGATTGATGCATTGCCTTATTATTACCCGAAAAATTTACGACATACTTGGTGTTTTTGTTCTTACTTTGTGTTATAATGAATTAGATTTGATTGTTTATGTGCTTACTTTGTGTTTGCTTTCTTTTGCTCATGTTCTTGTTTCCTACTTTGTGTTGGAACAAGTTCAAGATAGGCTATGATGTACCCCATATTATGTCCTATGAGTTATATGTGATCGAACCTGTACTTATTCCAATGTGGAGAATGTTAGAAATGGCTTGGCCCAATGTTATTTGGGCAGCCTGCTGTCAAAATCCCAATTAACCCAAATCCCCTATAGGGCCTAATTACTCCCTCTCACTGGCAGACCCTATTCTCAAATTAGGGGTTTCTTTGTTTCCCCTAATTTGTTGGCGACGGCGCTGCAGCTGTTTGTTCTGATAAAGAGTCTTCGACTCCTTATCCTTATCTGTTGCTACCTATTTATACCTCCCGTCTCTTCTCTTCAAGGTGTCGAATCATCTAAGCTATTGCTCTCTATCTCTCAAACTCTTCTTTTTCTGTGATTTGAAATTTGTGAAAGGGAAACATTGTGTGAGTGTGTGTTTGAGCTTTTGTGTTTGTGAGCATACAGTTCGTGAGAGGGGTTGTTCATATTAGGTTGGAGATTTCGTTGGAAGGATTGGGAAGTCCCGAAATACATTGGAATTGTGATAGTGTGCCTTCGTTTCTCTTAGAACTCAGTTGGTTTGGGCTATAACATACTTTGTGTATAGTTGGATACTATGGAATCTGAGGCGATTGCTAGTGAGCTAAGGCTCTTTGCCGTTGACGCTCTTCCTTTTGTGGTTACAAAAATATGTCTATTTATGTCTTGTTCTAATATTGATTTGCATATTATTGCTCTTTGTTTTGAGGATTGGTTTTGGTGGCTACTTTGGATTGGTGATACTGATTATTGTTTCATTATGTTAATCATAAACAACTAAGTATTCTATTTGTGGTGTAAATCACAGTTTTTTGCAGGTTATTGAGAAATTAACGGTAAGTGTTCAGTTCTACGATCTGAGCTATTTTGAAATCCTGAACTTAGAGGTTCAAACTTAGATATTGAACTGTGTTGCTCGTGTATTGTTTGGTAAGTGGTCCAGTGAAAACTCAACAATGTATAACAGTGCCGGAACTACCACATTTATCATTCATGTGAATATGTTTGGGGGTAATGCTTGGACTACTCTCATTTGTACTAAAATATGAGTACTCTGTGATGTGGCACATTCTCATTGACTGGAGTGTTGAGACCCACAAAATATCCAACCAATAAGAGTATGTCACATCATAGAATACTCATATTTTAGTATAAAATGAAAGTCACCTAGCATTGTCCTATGTTTGGAACTAGTCGAAATTTGAAAGCTTAAATTAGTACGATAATATCATATCCACTTGCAGAGATATTTATAAAAAAAAAGTAAGAAAAAAACAAAGAAAAGATAGCAAGTAGTAAAGCAAAGAGAAAGAGAAAAATATAAAGTAAAAATGGTGGGAAAAAAAGAAGGGTAGTTAGTTTGGTTTTTGAGGGGAGGGAGGGAGGGACCCAAGTCACATGGGCTCGATGATAGCGAAAATCTCCCACTCTTTAGGCCCTAATTTCCTTTCACTTTGACAACAAATTACGCGGAAACAAACACAACACAAAACACCAACAATACCCACATATAATAAATGGTCGTAGATGCATGCCGCATGCCTCCCAGTCTCCGCCCACATTTACCCATTTGCTCGCTCATCACCTAAAGCCTAAAGCAACCCCAAACCCCTCTCCTCTGTCCTTCCTTTTCTCCTCCCACGTATCCCCTCCTCTCAAGTCTCAACCCATCCATATTTAAAAAAAAAAATTACTTTAAAAACCATTTCATGCTCTCTCCCCAATCCCTATATACATATACATATTACTCCTATTTCATTTATAGAATTAATAATTAGAGCTTCTAGGATGGGTCTACATAACCAATTTACCGACGTCTCATCGGAATCCATCCCTGTTTTTCTACTTGCTACAATCGCCAACGCTCTTTGTTATATCCGCTCCTTCGTTTTCGCCCTCCTTCATTCTCTCGGTCTCTCCCGGTACCATCCCGATGAAGTTGACGACGGTACGCTATTCGACGCTGTCGGTTCCGGTTTAGCCGGTCTAATTGTCCTCACCGAGCAGTTGAATCTCAACCGGGCTTTCTCGTACCAATATCACAAGGATGGAGAAGAAGAAGAAGAAGATACGTCTTCGTCGCGAGTTCGGATCGGCGGTGGTCCGGAGTGCGTGGTATGTTTGAATCGGTTGAGCGAAGGGGAGCAGGTACGCAAGTTGGGTTGTCAACACGTGTTTCATAAGGATTGCTTTGATGGGTGGCTGGATCACATGAACTTCAACTGCCCTCTGTGCAGAGCGCCGCTGGTGTCGAACGAACGCGTGGCTTCCACGCGCCGTCATATGGCGGGTGACCTGTTGGCGTGGTTCTCCATGTGATGAGTTTTACTATAATAAAAGTATGTCCCTGTATATATGTTCATGTTGTTGATCTTGATCCTATCATAGCATGGTTGAGAGTGTGGTGATGACGGCCGGTGAGGTTACGATTCTCTTACAAATTTTTCTTCTTTCTTTTTTCTATAGTTTTAGAGTAATGGGTTGATCGGCAGTTTTGACTTTTAACTTGCCTTTGTTTTTTTTATTTTGGGGAGGTCGGTCATCGGTGATGTTTTTGCGGAGCTCTGTGAAGGGTTTCTTTATAACTGCTGTAAATTCCACTTCCACTTGTTTTAGTGTTAAAATAAGGTAGGAGAAGATGGTGCGTAGTGTGCAAATTAAAATATTATGAATCCCACTTGAATTTTGCTATGATATACTCTCAAAGGTCCAAGTAAAAATTTTAATTTTTAAGACATACTCCCTCCGTCCCTAAATAATTGTCCTGCTTGACCCGGCGTACAGTTTAAGAAAAAGTAATTGACTTGATTATTTATATTGGTTTAATGTGTAGTTTCCATTAATGTTTATGTATATGTGGTCCATAATTAAAGTAGAGTGAAAAAGTAAGGGTAAAGTGGTAAAAGTGATGTTCTAAAAAGATAAGTTTCAAAGTGAACAATTATTTTGGGACGGACGAAAAAAAGAAAGGAAGACGATAATTTATGGACGGAGGGAGTAGTTATTATCTACTTTTGAGATGGTGTTTTTTACGTTTTTTTTTATCTTTTAATAAAGCCAAATTAAAACCTCACGTTTCTTTTGACAACTTGCATTACAGTGGCGGCAATACCGCTATAGACAATGTCAAGGAGGCTAACCCCTTTCATTGGATAATTTTTTTTGTTCACACAGAGGGAGATATTGATGAAAAAGAGATCACTAATGTAACTATGTGTGCTAGCAATTTCGAAAGGAATTTTTTTATTTTGGGACTATAAACTATGGAAGATGGTTTTTAAAACGATAAAAAATTAGAATCCGTACGATGGTTTGCACGAGACCTACTATCTTTTTTTTCATAATTAACTTTGGAGCATAAAAGTAAAAAAAACAAAAATAATAGATAACACCCTAGTTTTTTTATTCCGTACAACTTGACCTCTTTCACATTAAGCATGCATTTGTGTTATACATACATGGTATAAAAAGTTTAAAAGCGCAAGGACTAGTGGTGCTCTTTCCCTTTAGTTTATTTGATTTGAAATTATTCAGTGTTAGAGTTATTATTGGGGTTGGACAAGATTTAGAAATTGAGTTTGGGCTTATGGGTTTCGTGTAGGCGTTATCAATGTAACGGGTAAGACCATGTTTAACGGGGTATCTAAATCCCTTCGAATAGGTATCTCTAAATCTAACAAATTATATCTCAAAATCATCTGGGGATCTAGTTTGACCTTGCCTACCAAATGATTTTTTTTCAAATTTTAAAGTTGTTGGAGATAAAGATGGTGAGACATGAAAGATTATTGAGATTTATTTGAGTTTTTTGTTTGGATAGCTTATGTGTTTCAAATGAATTTTTATATTTATTTTTAATAAGTTAAATATTAAATAATGATAAAAAATGATCATTTGTTGTACATACTCTAATACTCTGAGAGTCTAAGGAGGTAGAGACTAGGAAGTGGTTCGGCAAATCACAAAAACTCGGCTCATTGCATTCCTCACTCCTCAGCATACTTTTATTATGGCTTAGATAGATGTGATCGTATTACGTCTATTAGGCTTAATGCATGATTACAGGCAGTGGCGGATCGGAAAAAAAAAATCAGATTAGACACAAATTTAATATTTAATTAAAATACAAAGCTTATAAATTATAATTTTATTGAAAATAAGAAAGATTATTTCAATTATAATTTGTATTTATCCATTACATCCTTAATTATTGTATCAAATAAATACATGTTTGAACAAAATTTGCACATTTTAAGTTGACTAATCAAGTTACTCTTCTAATTACATTTTAACAATATTTTTTAGTTCAAATATTTATGAACAACATAGTTATTCTTTTTTTTTTTTACTTTTTGTAATGACTTTATTAATTAATCTTATAACTGAAGTTATATTGTATAATAAAAGAGATATCGTAAGGACATTTTGTCTACCAAACTTTGAGTAAATGTATGTTCATTGGTTATGGAAAAAATTTAAAGTGACATTTAAAGGATGTAATAATAAAATAAAAGAATAGTAAAATCGTAATATGAAGTAGTATCGTAATATTTAAATATCTTGTCTACCTTTATAATTGATTCGAAAATTTAATTCTTAAGTTGATTGAAACAAATATTCAGTTTAATATCTAACATAATAATTGAATTGATATTTTAAAATATTATTTTGTAAACGTAATTAGAAAATTAATTTTTGATAATAAAATATCCAATATAAATTAAAATGGTAGAAAATGTATTAATCATATTATTTTTATGATAATGGAATATGAAACGTGAGTGATTAGAAAAATTGATTAAACATATTTATTACGAAAAAAAATAAGTACCTTGTTTGTTGAAAATTAAAATGTTAAGTATATAAATAGAATAATTATGTTATCCATTGATGTTTGATCAAAACAATAATGTTAGAATGTAATTAAGAAAGTAATTTGATTAGTTAACTTTAAAATGAGTAGTTTTGTTTAAACATATATTTATTTAATACAATAATTAATGATGTGTAGTGAAAATAGTCCCTCCCATTGAAAAATTGTACTCCCTCCGTCCCGGATAAATATTCATAGTAGATAAACCACAAGGATTAAGAAATGTAATTAATGATACACACTCTCTTATTAATTATGTATCAATTACACTCACTATCTCTCTCTAAAAATTGTAATAATGATAGTATTATATAAAGGGATACATTAGAAAGAATGGTAAAAAATTTGCATACCAAAAGTTTTTAGAAGCATTAGTTGAGACATCCCAAAATAAAAAATAAGAATATTTATCCGAGACGGAGGGAGTAACAAATATAAAGAAAATTATTTAACTTTCGGCACGATAATGTTAATGACTCATTTTTATAACAAGAAGGTTAATAATGAAATTGTATTCAACTATGTGTGAACGTCAAAATCATATACTCCGTTCTGGGCAATTGTCCATTATATCATTTTGAAATATTTCATTTTAAAAATATATTTTCAAAAAAAATATGTTTATCATATCTATGACATTTGAATTTTATCATTTACATTTGATACTAACATATTGGTTATGCTCAAGTATTTTTGTAACTATGAGCTACTTTTACACTAGTTATATATCTATTAATTAGATCTTCGTGTCCGTGCCTATGACACGATGCCAATATATCTGATTTCGTCAATTGAAACGACAACGTCTAAATAGAAGGTGCGATTTAAAAAAAAATTGCAGTTGAGGGTACATTATTTCAAGCGATAGTTGAGAGGCGCTATTCAAACTCGACCTATAGTTGAGGGGGGTTATTTGTAAGGAGTTATATGCAAGGTTCTAAAAATCGTTAGGCGATCGCTAGGCGGCACACTAGCGCCTAGCGCTTAGGGGACTAGTCGGGACGTAATCGAGGTCTAGAATTGAGGCATGGTTACCATTTTTTTTGAGAATTTGCATCAAAGATCAAACACATTGACTACAAATTTAATTTTTTTTTATGTTTGTCATTTTATCAAACACTTGTCTATATTTGTAAAATGAACAAAAATATACAAACTTACCATTAATCTCAATTCTCAATAACCCCAAAGTAATAAACCAGCAAGGTTTAGAACTAATATATATATATATGTAACTGACCTATTAACGTTTGATTTTGCGGCGGAATCAATCCACATGACCAAATAGTCTCAGTCAATCAATTAAGCTATATTGTGACTTTGTGAGATTATATTAATGTAAGATTGATGTTTTATAAGGGATAATTGTTCAGAAAATTTATCTCAGGGTGTGACTGCTCATAATATTAATTATAGGAGGTGACTTTGTAACATGGTGAGAGAAAATAGACAATTAAAAGTGGATAACTACTCTCACACATGTGAATGTGAGAGTGAATCTCAACATGTGTGAGAATGAACTCTATTATAATAGAGATAATTAGATTTTTTTAAATATGAACTCTTTGGAACGAGCGAATATAATATTTATTTGTCATAATTGGTGTTTGAATGAAGGAGAAATAAAAGTTTAAAGTATAGTGGTCGAGTTAGTTAGAAAATACCGTTAGGAAAAGTGTGTTTTTTTAGGAAATTGAGCAACTTAATGCACTAATTCTTTTTTGAGTCATTTGTGTAATGATAAAGATAATTGTGCAAATATGTTATACTACTTGAAAACATTGAAATAATATACTTCCATCGTTTTTAAATTATTGACATCTTTGACAAGACACATCGTTTAAGAAAAAATGGTTGATTGTATTATAAATACAAGTAAAACGTGTGGTTTTCTTTAATACTCTTGAACATGTGGATATAATTAAAGTAAGTAAAAAAGGTAAGGGTAAAGTGGTAAAAATATTTTTTTTCTAAAATGGAAAGTTTTAAAAGATGACATTTACTCCCTCTATTTAGAGCAAAGAGTCCACCATACTATTTTGGGATGTTTCACTTTAAGAGTCCACCATACATTTGCTTTTAACATATTGATTATGCTTAGTCATTTTTGTAATATGACTAACTTTAATACTAGTTATATATCCTCTTAATTAGTATACTTTTTAAAGGTGGACTATTTGGGTGAAACAGATGGAGTATTTTAGAAAAGAAGAAAAAAGAAAGGAAGGTGATAATTTGAGCACGGGTGGAGTATTTTTTTTTTTTTTGTTCAATTTAGTGTTTTAATGAATAAATTATGAATAATTAAAGTGTGGTGTTGAAAATAAGTATGTTCCATATTGAAAAAATTAACAAAATCTTGAGTGGTTAAAATACTTTTTATGTATAAGATAAGCTTGTGTAGAATAAAGACAATCTGTCGCTTGCACCCAGAGACAATTTTGAAACACTTTTTGCATCACATTTTGCTTTTGGCTTTTATTGGTGATTGTCAGGTCACTAGTTCAATTCGTCGGAATCTTAATTGCAAAGATTTTTCGATTCTTTGTTGCATCGCATTTTTTCTAGCACGCTATCATAGGCCTCGGAGCACGTCATCAATAGACTTTGGTTTCAAGCACCTCACCACTACACATGGTCTGCATCAATAGACTTGGGTAAAGCTTTGCTCCAACTACATCAACTATTATTTTGTTTACATCAACTATTACTTCATCCAATTCAGCAATCTTCAATACAGTAACTATTATTTTGTTTACTTAGTTTGTTTTGTAATTTTGTATCATATCCCGACCTATCTTTCTAACAAAGACCAAACTTGAATCTATCTTACAACGAGCATTAACAAAATCCTGTGATCAAAACTCCTCTCCACTACAAAGTGAAAGTGTGATTGTATAACATAGACGTTCTCTTCACGTGCAACTTAGTCTATTTTACATTGCATTATATTTTATATAGTAATAGTAAGATCAATTACAGAGAAGAGAAAGAGAGATTGAGACCAATAGACTATTAAAAATTTATTAAGTTAACTTTAAGTGCATTTAGGATTACAATTATATATAAGGATATAATATCAAACACTAAAAGGTTAATTAAGAAAAGCGTACAAACAAATTTTCTACACGGACGCGATCGTATCATTGACGGACGTGATCGTCTTCCCTGCTATACGCAGCCACCTAATTTACAGAAACATTATCCACAAGAAACGCGATCGTCTTCACCTAACACGCGACTGCCTTATTACGTGGTCGCCTTGTACTTCGAAAAAGCGATGATCTTGTCCAAAACCCAACAGTTCGAAAGTATTCAAGTTATTCTATTCTCAACACGTTAGCTTTTTTTTTTTTTCAGTGCACATATTATAATTTTTACTTAATTTTGGTTCCAAGACGACGTAGTTTTCATTTTTTGCAAATATTTGTTTGGGTGGGGTCCTACGACCGAACTGCATTAGATGAGATCCGCCCCCACATTATGTCTTAGATGAAAAGGGATAAAATAATACCATCTCTTACAAATAGACGGAAAATAAGAACTTCTAAATATAGTAAATTTTATCGACATGTATTAGTCTTCTTTGTTTGCACATGAATTTATTGATAGAGGTGGTTTCGTGTAAGACGGTCTTACGGATCTTTATCTATAAGATGGATCTATCCAGATTAAATGAGTTAAAATTCAGAAATCTCAATGTAATCCCTTAGTTTTTGAAAATTACAGCGCCATCCCTTATGTTTATATATACAGAGTGTCACTTTTTACTATTAATAATATCACTTTATAGTATAAAATTTGTCACTTTTGGTATTAAAAATGTCACTTTGGATTTTTAATGAAAATTATAATTTTTTCCTAAAAAAATGTTACTTTTTGGGTTTAAATGTGTCACTTTTAGTCTTAAATGTGTTACTTTCACTTTGAAAAGTGTCATTTTTTTATAAATAAAAATCATTACATTTGACAATAAAATGTTACTTTATAACATTAAAAGTGTCACTTTTTAGCATTAAATGTGTTACTTTTCACCGTACAAATGTCATTTTGCCTTATAAATAAAAATCGTCGTTATTGACCTTAAGAGTGTCACTTTTTAGCATTAAAAATGTCACGTTTTAGTATTAAATGTGTCACTTTTGGCAGTCAACATTAGTTTTAAAGTGACACTTTTTAGTTTTAAATGTGTCACTTTTTAGTATTAAGAGTGTTAGTTTTTTGTATTAAGTGTATTACTTTATATTTTAATGAGAATTATAATAAATTTCCCTTTATATTATCACTTTCAACCTTAAAATATGTCACTTTTGTCTTTTCTATATGTCACGTTTGGCTTTAAATGTGTCATTTAATATTTCGTTAAAGTCCATTAGGGTCCGTCAAGTATCCGAAGACAATTAATGTTAACAGTTGTTAACGGAGCTGACAAAAGATTAAGCTGTAAGACGTACGAAACATAAGAATTTCGGCAGCAAACCTTGAAAGTGCAAGGGCACCAGAGCAAAATGACACATCTTCCCTTTATATATAGTGTCACTTTCGATCTTAAGATATGTCACTTTTGTCTTTTTAATGTGTCGCGTTTGGCTTTAAATTTATAATTTAGTATTTCGTTAAGGAGGTTTCGAACCGAAGAACATTGCGCTAAATTTTCTATTCTATTCTAAACCTTAAATGTTTCATTGTGAACCATCTTGGCTGATTCTTTTTTATGATTTTTTGTAACATATTATTTATTTATTATAACTTCGTGAATTTCTAAATTAGGCTCAGATCTTACAGTTTATGATCCGTAAGATCGTTTCTACACAATCTTTGCCATTATTGATAAGGCAATTTGTTTGAATTAGTTGAAGACATCTCAACTTAATTCACTCATTTTATTTTAGGTAAATAATACTACGAGCTAGAGTTTGTGACATTATTACGAGCTTTAGTATTAAAGCCGTTTGATGATTAAGTAGGTGATAATATGGAATGTTTATGTCATTTATTAAAAAATAATATATTTGATCTAACGGTGTAAACATCTAAATAGATTTGATCTAACGACACTAACACTAAAGTTTGTAATAATACCACAAATCCTAATTCGTAATATCATTTACCTAAAATAAAATTAGTGAATTAAGTTGAAATGTCTTCAACTAATTCAAACAAATTGCCTTACCAATAAATTAAAATAAATTCATGTGCAAACAAAGAAGACTAATAGATGTCGATTAAATTTACTATATTTAGAAGTTCTTATTTTCCGTCCATTTGTAAGAGATGGTATTATTCTATCCCTTTTCATCTAGACATAATCAGGGGGATCTCATCTAATGGGGTGCGGTCATGGGACCACACTCAAAAAAATTTGAAAAAACCAAACTACATCGTCTTGTCACCTTAGTCCATAATTAAGTACCACACTCGTATGTCCACCGAAAAAAAAGGTAACGTG